>OU612046.1:61711510-61889925 GCA_914767935.1 Coremacera marginata
GCAACCAAAATGGTTTTTTTGGCTGTCTAAAGCCATTATCGCAACCAAGATGTTTTTAGTTGCCCATTACCATTATCGCATCCAAAACGTTTTTTTACTTGCCCATAGCCATAACAGCAACCTCAATTTTTTTTTTTTTTTTTGTTGCCCAAAGTCGTTATGGCTATCGTCATTATCAATGAAATCAATTTGAAGCATAGTATTGGGGGTTCTCTGGATAGCTGATTTAGAATTTAGTCTCCGAAATTGAAAATTCAAAATAGCAGATCCAATATGGTGACCAAAATTTAGAAATCTATTCGTATTTTTATGAAAATCACTTGCTAAAAATAGGTTGATGGATAAAAAAAAAATTTCTATGGCAACCAATATAAAATATAGGTTGCTGTAATAGTTGTGGGTAACATCTTGTTTGCGATATTAGTTATGAGCAACCATAAAAACATTTTGGCTGCTTTTAAGGTTATGGACAACCAAAAAAATTTACAACATTTTGCCTTCCTTAATGAAAATAATTGTTATTTTGAGTCCCTGTTTTTGTCCAAGTAGAAGTCCAAAAACCAAGCAGTCTTTCGTATATATATATATATAAAAAAAAGAATAAACAAAATGAAAATAACTACAATCTCAAAAGAAACTATGCTCTTTTCTGAATTCTATGAAAAAGGTCAGCTAACATTGAGTAAAACAACCTTCACATTAAATTCATTCTAAGTACTTCATTTTTTTTTTGTTTGAACAGCAGTCTTCTGTTTTAGTTTTGGAAACTATAAGGTTGTCTATTATCCACAGCATTGAAGTTAGCTGCTGTGAAGATCAAGCAAACAATGCCTGATGAGAGACAAATTGTATAAAAGCTGAAAAAATGGAGTTAAAAATTCATAAGCAAACTTACAGTCTTAATACTCTGATCATTAACAACCCTAATCATTATACATTAATTATCAAACTTAATGATGAAGGCATTTTTCATTGTTTCAATTGTTGTTGGTAAGTCAAAATTATCGAATACATAAACAGTTTCCTCAGGATTACGTGTTTCATTTGTATAAAAAACTATAAAAATTTATCGTTTTTTCTTTATTTAGTCTTAGCCATATTGAGGCCAGTTACGAGTTCCTTTCTCTTCAATAAATTTCGATTCCGAGGTTCAAATCCAATGCAATATATGATTCAAGGTCAAACTTCACCCACCGTTAGTGCTTGCACCGCCAGCACATCATGTGCCCCAGCTGGTCCTGTGTGTGCAAGGGTAGCTGGAGGCAATACTTGTGTAAATTTCCTCAATGTATGTCGCCTAATTGATGCCAATTGCGTTAGACCCAATAGTTAGTTGTCAAAATTTAATAGCTCTTAATACAATTATAATATTTTTTTATATTATTTCTTTAGCTTTTACCCCAGCGCTTACAGCAACCTGCGGCACTATAGCAGTGGGCACAAGTGGCGCGTGCGTATAATGCGGAAATCAACATGATTTCGGCATTATTTGGCAACAAACAGAGACAAACGCATTTAATTTTGATTGTTTTGGTTTTTTTATTTAATTTTTTTATTACAATAAATAATTTTATTAATATCCTTTTGTATAATTTTGGATAAGACATAAATTTTCGGAAACTTCAATTATACAGTTTTATGAAAAACCCAAAAATTGAGTTCTCTAAAATCTAACAAGTTGAAGATAATTAAAAAGTAATGAATATAAATAGAAAGAAAGAACCAAATGAACTGTAGTCACAATGGCCTAGGGTTGATCTAGGTTGTCCGTGACGGAGTGTAAGTGTTGCTTCTCACTAAAAACATCCATAAGTTAAAAAAAAAAAAAAATGGAAATACAAAGAGTTTTTCAAGTACATGCATTAAAATAGAACTTGAAAGGCGTATTTAAAAAAAAACACAGGTGCGTCGTTGGACACACGAGAGAAGTGAAGCTTTTTCGCAGTTACATAGATTTGATAGCTTAATAATTTTTTTCTTTTTAATAAATTAACTTTTGAATTCAATAATTTAAAATAACATAAAATAAATTACATATATACAGAAAACATATTTATTTACTGTTTATTTCTTTATTGTTGAATGTCAAACTTACACGCCAATTACATATGCGAACATATAATGCCAGCGACTCTCCATTTTAACTCTCCACACATGGTTGTGAACTTGGCTGCGCTGAACAAATTTTTTTCCTTCAACAGCGTACTACCTAGAAAAAAATCTGTCGAAAATTTTTTTAGATTTCACTCCAAGCAAACTACAGAACGAGGAGTAAAAAGCTTTGCTTCAAAAATATATATTAAAGAACGCACACGAAACAAATTTTAACAAACATTTTAGATACCTTGCCGATGTCATGCATGCGTTAGTTAATTCCATATTTATTGATATCATCTATTTTTTTGACACTTAAAAACGCACTTGTCAACGCCACAAGTGCGTTGCTAATTTTCTTAAATAAAATAAAAGCAAATTTTTGTTAGTTGTAGCATAGCAAATACACAATCCTCCATCTATTGGTAGATGGTGACGATCTACTGCAGCATAGCTTCTGTTATAATTAACATTGAATTAACAATAACTTCTAACAAGTCTTTGCGGCCTGGTGGATAGTGTATTGGACTCTCGTTTAAGAGGACACGGGTCCGATCCCCACGGGCGGGCCAAAAAACATTTTTAGTATTTGTTATTAAAGTATTAAATTTTCTTGTTGTAATACGTGCTAGCAACAAAGTAACCATCAAATTTCCAAGAAAAAATCTGTCGAAAATTTTTCAGATTTCACTCTAAGCAAATCACAGAAGGAGGAGTAAAAAAAAAAAAAAAAGTGTGCGTGTCAGCTTCGACGAGCGACTGGAGTTTACTCCTCTAGATTACACCATCAAATTTGAGATGCATATTAAAGATAAAAGGGGTGAATAAAGGCAAAGGCATATCTTATATTACTAAAAGAATTGTATACTTTTTAATTTTAAAATATATATTTATTACATATATTACATAAATTCATTATGAGGTAAATTGATGAATTTCATTAAAGCTGGATTCAATGATCACCTTGAGCAAGTTTTTGCAAAAATTAAAAAAATAATGTTAATCAAGTTGAAGAGCGTTCAGCAAGTATCTTTCACTGAGCGGAGAACGCAAGATTACATTACCATTAAATTGATGAAAATTTATTTTAGTGTACAAATTTTTACATTACCATTAAATATAACAGATTAAGTGCACTAATTTTTTACATTACACTTATTTCTTATCAAAGTAGTGCATTAATATTTAACTATCACTAATGTGTATGATAAATAATGCACTAATATTGCACTATCATTAAAACGCATTGTGAATAATGCACTATTATTGCATTATCACTAACAAACTACCCAACAAATTTTGATGAAAGTTATTTTCTCAGATACGTACAAATTTATATATGCGTTAAAATATAAAAATAACCTCTATTAGGCGGACGAGATTCTCTATTAAGTGGACGAATAAATCTTGGTAAGCTCCTCAAAAAAGGTTTTCAGATCTGCAAATATTAATAGTTTTTTAAAAATGGAACGCTGTAAAAAATTAATTAACTGAAATGTCAAATAATCGAATACAAATGAAACAGGCCTATTATTGCAAGGTAGGAGTGACAGTTATTTTGCCGACCAGCATTTGTCAAAAACGCATAGAAAAGAGAAAACTAATATGTTTTCTTATTAATTTAATTTCTTTTTGCTCCTATTTAATTTGTAGATTCAACATAAGACATAGAACAGAATGATACCAGGCAAGAATTGAATCTGTATTTGGCATACAACGATACATCATTCGGATGCTTTCAGAGATTTCCCCTAATTCGTGAAGCTTTTTTAAAACACAATACACCTCTGACTTCTTCTGCTCCAGTCGAGCGCTTGTTTTTTTTTTGCTGGCATGGTAAATACGCCTCGCAGGCGAAGTCTTTCACACGAAAACCTTAAAAGCTTAGTTATAATCAGGGGAAATAATTGAGATTAGAAGTTTCTTCTTAAATTTGAAAAATATTTAAATTTTGCTTGTTACATTGGATTATTTTTGTTAAAGTTTAGTTGGATTTCATTCATCAAAAAATCTTTTGCTTTTTAGTGATATTGCAATAATAGTGCATTATTCGCAATACGGTTTAGTGATAGCGCAATATTAGTGCATTATTTATCATACATTTAAATGATAGCTAAATATTAATTCATTACTTTGGTAGCAAATTAGTGTAGTGTAAAAATTAGTGCACTAAATCTGTAATATTTAATGGTAATTGAAGAAATTTGCATTTGATTTAATTACGGAAAAATCATCAATGAATTACCTCATTCAATGCAATACGCCCAGGTCTGCCTAATAGTAACATCATTATTAAATACTGTAATATTAGGTTTAATGTAATCGTGAAAACATCGCATCAATGGTTGTACCATATCTAGTCGTTCCCAGTGTTCAACCAGAACCTAATTCTAAATTAACGTCTTCTTTAAAAAATTGCATTTTGGTCAATCCTTCATCTGTATGATGAAACAAGTGAAAATTTGCTTAAATTTTTCATATTTTTTCGCTTTAAGGTCAATTTGTGGACATAATTTTTATTTAATGTCCCGTTCTGTCGTAGCAATAAAAAAATCCAGCTAATTGTAAGACCCTAAAGTTATTTAATTGAAATCGGTTGAAAATTCTTCGAATTATTATATTTTAAGTATTTCTACTTCACTTCAAAATCACCAAAATAACTATGTTTTATTGTTCTTACTTGCTCAGTTCAGGCAAAACAGCATGAAAAACAACAATTTTCTGCTGTTTTTAACGGATTAATGCTTAAAATTTAATATTAAATAACTCGACAAACTTTTTAACTATTTTCGATGAAATAAAACTTGCTGAACTTATAATTAATCAAGATTTTATATTAGCTATTATCAATTATAATAAAAGCGAACTTTAATACAAACTACACGTATGAGCAACGGATACGCACAAGCCCACATCATTTTTTTGTTGTGATGTGGCTAGCTGAACATAAAAAGAGAAGATAGAGAGCAACTTGTAGTTTATTGAAACTCTCGCAAGCACAAGCTGGTTAAAAGAAAACGATCAAGCAATGCGTGGCATTGGGGATGATTTCATACAAATTTTTATATTTTAATTAAATAAATTTAGTATTGAAATTTAAAAACAAAAATACCCAAATACTGTGCTGTAGCACAAATATGATATTTTAAAACTTATTTCATAAAAATCGGCCCAGTACTTTTTGAGTTTTACAAAAATTTGCAATTCAATTTTATCCAATAGCAGATTGCTGCTGTGTGTATTTTGTTGGTATTTCTTCGTTGTTAGTATTTTGCTTTGCGACGCTGACTGCGTAACGCTTGATTTTTTAGATAATGCTCGATTTCACTCGCCATCAAATTTTCATACCGCGGGCAATATATGAAATCGATTCTAAAGGAGTAAACTCCAAAAATCAACAAAATAATTTTCTTTCTCTAACTTGTATGAAACGCAACACTGTGCAAAGTAGGGAAGTACACCCGATTTTCGGGCCGTTATCACTAGTTTATATATATTTCAGTTATTCTATGTCAACCGAACCCTCCCCCGTCCACTTCTTTTTTTGAGTAAAAATGTTATGTAGAGGCGTACCATTTTTGTTGGAGTGTCTACTTTTAAAATCTATGCGACACCCTTTTCAATTCAAAATGGCTGACGCAATATGGCGGCTTTAATGAGAAGACTACCCAAAAATTAAAATTACAAAGTTTAGTGGTTTGTAAATGAGGTATTCTCGCGAAAAAATAATATGTGAAGGCTTAAACTTTCTCATTTAAGAGTGTTATTTCAAAAGCCGTGTGTTATTTTTGAAGCGTTAGCTTCCTTAGCAAAGGTATTAACGGGAGTAAATTTAAGACTTTGTAAAAGCGTCGGTTGTGCGTAAACACCAGCAAATGCATGCAAACGCAATAAAAAACAACTCTCATTCGGCGATGCTGATGTTAATGGCCTAAAATATACTGTAGGGCTCAGTCTGCGTAAAAGCGGTTTTCTTAGGGAAGGGCAGAGTCACCACTTTTTAAAACACAAATTCCTCAAAAATTCCTCAAATTTAAATAAAATTCCTCAAAAAAAAAATTTTGTAACGATATATTGATTCAATAAAAACTTAAGAATCGCATTAGTTTTTAAAATTTAGTTATAGGTATAAAGGCTGCAGTACTGCATATTTCTTCCAATCCTTTTTTATTTAACACGTAACTGCTAAAAGGACACTGCTAAATAAAATAATGCAATAGTAAAAAAATCTCGAAAATTTGATTTCCAGTTGTTAATTGACACTTAAAAAAAAAATTTCAGTTTTTTGAGTGATTTATTTTTCTTAAACTAAATTTTACAATGGAAAAGAATTTTTTTTACAGTCGGAAACATAATAAAATTAATTGTTCCGAATTACAATAACGGCTCAAAAAGTAAAACTTAAAGTTTTTTTATGTTTTTCATGGTGACTAAACAGATTAGGACAGTTTGCTCCTTTGACATCGATAATTGTCACATTCATCGGGTTCGTGCTCTGATAGACCCGTGTGGAGAAATGTCAATCGTGTCGGATCGCCTCGTTCGCCAACTTGGGTTGTCATCGCGGATGGTTGACTCGCATGAGGTTTGCTCTCTAACCCTCCGAGCTAACTACGAGTCGAACCAATCGGTGACAGCTCAAGCGAAGGTGCTGCGTCATTTTACGCTACTCACCCCAATACAAAATTTGGACACGTCTATCAGAGCACATTTTTCGAATCTGATGCTTGCTGATCCCGACTTTCACGTTTCGGCTCCAGTCGGCATTTTGTTAGGGGTAGACGTGTACTCGAAAATTATCCTCGAAATTATTTGGGGGGAGTAGTCACGCAGAATTCGATATTTGGTTGGTTGCTGTCGGGCACAGTTTCCCAATGAGTTTTTATATATATTTTTGTAAGGAAGAACTTACACATACTTTTCAATTTATAAATCGTTCAATAAATATTATAATGAATTTTGAAAGAGACACTTTGAATTAATCAACGCCTTTTTACTAGATTAAGGTATATGTAGTATATTGAAATATTTTACAGTAATACTTCAAGGGGGCCGGCATGTTTAGGCCGCAACCCTAATAAATGTAAGATCTGCGTTTGATATAGTAATCTTCAATAAGTGAAGATAAAGTACTCCAATATGGCGATGGATGTAATAAATATAATATGGCTATATAGATATAAACCGAAACTGGAGCTTTTAAAAAGAACAGCGTTTGCCGATGATAATCGATAGGTGATTAGCAAGAAGACGGCAACAGCTCGTCGCATGAGCCGAACGTAGTCTTCCTTTTTGGGCCGCCATTGTGAGAGAAAAAAGCAAAATTGTTGTTGAAATATTTGCCAGATTTGGAAAATTAAAACACTTTCACCACCTTTAATTGTGTTTCCGACACTAAGGAAAAATGTTTGAAACTGTTGAAAATCACCAAAAAAAAATTAAAATTTTTTTAATTGTCAATGAAAAATCAAATTTTTGACATTTTTCAACTATTGAATCCTGTAAGCCACCTTCAAAAATGGTAGGAATATGTATTTTTTTTTAAATACTTTCCGGGCTTATCGTTATTTTTCTGCTCAAAGTTTCAAACAAAAAGTGTCACTCTGAGCGCTAAGGAGTAAAATATAAGAAATGGTTGAAATTGTCAAATTCCTCAAAATTGTCCTCAAAATAATTTTCCTTAAAAATTACTCACATCCACTGTTAATTCCTCACGCTTTGAAGAATTCTTCACAAAGTGGCAACACTGGGGAAGGGAGGTGTGGCAGGCGATGTGAGGTGCGTGAAATGTAACGAACAGAAATGTTGTAGTGGCGAGTGACTGACACGCACACATAAGCCAAGTTGTCAAGATTTATTTAGGGGTTCGCAAAAATTACGTACCACATCGAACACAGTTCATAAACACAAACCCAAAACTGCTTTGGAGACTGACCACCAGTGATGATATAGACTTAGTTCGAAAAGGGCTAGAACTCAAACAAAAGTTGAGCCAATTTGACGTTATTAGGGCTTTTAGTTTTAAAAAGTGGCAATTCAATACTGAAGACTTTTTATTTGGTCACACTGTCATACCATGGTCTCACAAATTGCACACGTTTTAATAATCTCAACAAGTCTAGTTTATTTTTGGTAACAATAGTAGAAATTTCGAATAAACAGTTTTGGGAAATCAAAAAAACTTTAACTTTTTCGTGTTTTATTTCATTTGTGCCGTTTAAGCCGAACATGGTTGATCAAGTTCTTGGTTGATCACAAAAATAGCAAACTCTATTTTCACTCTCCATCTTAATAGTGTTTAAGGTGATTCTTTCAAATACATTTTATTTTAGGCATTGCTTGTGTCAAAATTTTTTTAAGTCAAGAAATGGCAAAAACAATCTTTAGATTTGTATTTCTGAAAAAAAATTTTAAGTAAAGAATTGCAAAGCATTTCCATATAAAATCGCAAATCGGTTATATCCACCTTAAAATAGTCGTAGAATGTGAGAAATTAATGAGTAATTTAATGTAGACTCTTCTCCGATGGGACTTGTAAGAACACGAATCAACGATTGAGTAGAAAAAATTCACACCTGTCAAAAAATATACTGAAGCATGGCTGAATTCAACAAAAAATAGTTTCATAAATAACTACAATTTTAGAATAAAGAATTTTGCAAGAAGAAAATTAAGTCAAATTACATCTGATAAGATGACAAAATAAAGAAATAAGTTTGAAATTTGCCACCAAAACTCTTCATCAGGGTGTAGAGAGATGGTACTGGCCTGATTTTCTTAGCGTTGATATTGAATTGATAAGAAAATGGATTAATTTGTATGTATATTAAGGCATTGTCAGGACTACGATGGAGCCTTTAGGGCTCGCTCTTTTCATATAACTTTGAAAACAAACTAAATTTGTAGTTCTTTTTTGTTTGTTTAGACTAGAAGCCATCAAACTACATAGAGCTTCGTCCCATGGAGCGCAATTCGGCCAATGCCAAGAAGCTTCTAGTCTTTTTTGTTTGTTAAGATTAGAAGCCATCGAACTAGATAGAGCTTCGTCCCATGGAGCGCAATACGGCCAAGGCCAAGAAGAAATTTAGAAAGGCTGGCCGGCCATTCCTTATGTTGGGGCTTTATTACATCGAATTGGGATTTTATTTCGGTGGGTGTTATTTCATAATGAAATAAAGCCCCATTTCGTTTTTGTTTGGGGTCTTATTTCCTGGGGCCTTATTTCACAGAGCCGTTTACTTATAATGACAAATAAAATATAAAAAATATGTATTTTTTTGACAATTTACAGAGTTTAAGGCCCTTGAAAAATCCTTGAAATTTTTCTAGGTGAACCCGATAATTATATAAACTTGCAGCCTAGCACATATCGCACACTAAATGCAAAACAGTCACAATTCAAAATTTACAAATTTTAACTTTTTAATGTAAAACTATTCGTAGTGATCACACACTTTGACTGTAACACATCAAATACATTTTGTACACATCTTCTTTCTATTTAGTTAAAATAAATTTTTTTCTGATTGCTTTGTATGGAGTCCCTTCAAAAATAAAATGTTTTTTCGCTTCACCTAGAAATTTATAAATTTTGAGTTGTGTCTGTTTTGTATTTAGTGTGCGATATGTTAGTTTTGACTTTTGTCAACATGCATTATTTTTGGTTTTGTGAGACTCATTCACTTACCTGTTTGGTTGAGTTTTACCGCGTAGCAATTCTCTGTTTTTTTGTTTTTTTTTTAATAATTCGGCAGAAATATTAACAATCGGCTAATAATTATTCCCATCAATTCCAACTTGTATTTGACGTAAACTTAATTGCAAATATAGTTTGTTCACGATCCTTTATTATCCTGCGATCCGTGTGCACGCAAGCGTGACTAGTGGCCAAGCGGTCGATTAATCGACTACCACACTAGACCAAACCTGAGTATGTAAAAATCTAAAAGTACCTGTCCCGTTTACTTACTTACTTACTTAGATGGCCATAATAACCCGCGTTCGGATTTCGGCCGACCTCATCAGCTCTCACCAGGCGTCTCTGCTTTGCGCGCGCCTTCTCCAATCGGATACACCAAGTGCGGTTAGGGCTTTTTCGGACAGGTCCATCCATCGGAGGCATGGTCTCCTCGTCGTCGTTGACCAACGACCCTCTCCTCGAGCACCTTTTTTGCTGGAGCTTCGCCTATACACCAAACTACGTCAATGTCTTCGTAGAGCTCATACAGCTCGTGGCTTATTCGGGTGTGATAGTCATCTCCGACTAGAACAGGACCGAATATTTTGCGAAGAACTTTTTCTCAAACACCCCCAGAGCAGCTGCGTCAGTTTGCGAAACTACCCATGCCTCGAGCATGAGAACGAGCGTCATGCAGAGTGTTCGATTTGTCGATCGAGAGAGGGCTCTGGACCTTAGTTACTTACTGAGCCTGTAGTAGCACCTATTAGCAATTATTGTTCTTCGCTTTATCTCCGGGCTGATTTCGTTGTTGGTATTAATGGCGGTGCCAAAGTATACGAACTCCTTGACTACTTCAAAGTTATAGCTGCCAGATGAAACGTGGGAGTCTAAGCGCCACGCTCCCTTGTTCATAGGCAGCATATACTTTGTTTTACCCTCATTTATCGTCAAACCCACTTTGGCTAATTCCTTTTTGATAGCGGTGAAAGCAGCGGTAACATCTCTATTGGTATTGCCGACAATATCAATATCATCAGCGTACGCAAGGAGCTGGACACCTTTGTAGTAAATGGTGCCATTACGATGTACACCGGCCTTTCGTACGATCCCCTGTCCCGTTTAGTTAGTCTATATGCAGGCCCGAATGGAAGTTTGGTATATTTTGGACCGGTAGTTTAGGTTCTAGTGCAAATGTGTAAGGTAGGTACAGGTAGGAAAGAGATGATGTTACACCATAACTTGGAAGATGTGACTGAAGGAAGCAGAAGCTGGTCGGGACCCATTTTTGCAGCTAGCAAGAAGTCGCTAGGGAGATTCTTGGCAACACTTTCGACCAGTTAATTGTTTACAATTTTTTATAAAAGAGTCCCCGATAAAATAAATTTATAATATAATTTATGCGATATGAATTTAAGTTGATCACAAACAACTAACCAGACGAGGCCAAACAAAAATATGATATAAAGCATAAAAGGAAACTAAAAAAAAAGTCTGCTGAAAAAAATAAATGTCACGAATTTCCAAGATGAACAGGAAATAGAGTCTCTTAACCCTCCCATCCATGATTCCTACTGACACAACTTTAGTTAAGAATCCCAAATGATCTATATACAAAACCTTTGCCCATTACCTCAAGAAAAACAATCTTTTTAGTTCATTTTATTTTAATTCTGCTTGTCAATGCTCAAAGAAACTTTTTTAATTTCATTTGTTTTTTTTTTTTTTTGATTTGGTTAAATTTTCTTTTCTTTTTATTAGTTTTCTTTTTCTTTTTTTATTATGGAGTATTTACAATTTTTAGATTATAAAATAAAATAAAAGCAAATCAAAAAATTTTGCAGATACAAATATAAAATTTTAAGATTTTTAGATAAGTGCCAAAATTATAGAGAAAAAAAATATTTGGTTATATTATTCAGTTGAAACTAAGTGGTTTAAATATCATTCTGAGTTATAGACTTTTTTTTTTTTAAATATTTTGATTACTAAAACATTGAGAAAGATAAACAAACTAACGATTACAATACGATTTAAACTAGCGAGAGAAACATAAATTTTTCTTAAAACTGGTTTTAAGTCAAAACAAAGAAGAAAAGGAAAAAGTGCAATAATATTATTGTTTTTTTTTTTATATTGAAACCGCTCTGTAACATAAGCGCTAGTTAACATGGTTACATATGTTAACAGAGCTTGAGCGCAAGTCTCCACTTTTGTGTGAGAGTAAGAGCGCGCTTTTAAAGAATAGTAAATTTATGTTATGTGAAATATAATTCTAACATTCTAAAAATTAAAAATGGATAAAAATAAAGATGAAAGCTTACAGACTTACCAACACATCTCCGAATCGATGTAAGGCCCCTGTAGGAAAATCAACTAATTTAAAAGTAGTTGAAAAAGTAGCTTTTTGTCAGCCACAACTAGTTGAAATTCTGACTTTTTTCCATAGAACGAACTAACATATTTTGTATGGTGATGTCCGCTAAATAAGTCAATTGACTTTCGTCTGCATATATTTTCAACTACTTGTTAAATTAGTTAAATTTTAATGATTTAAAATAGATCACTTGAAAACTAGTTAATATTTCACTTACAGAAGATGAATATAAAAGCACAAAAATTTTAAATTTTTATACATCAAAGAGATCATTTATTAGACTGTGTATATATTAAAAATATATTTATGTATATATTAAAAATATATACATAAATTCATTACGTAAATGCAGTTTACGGAAGCAGTTTCCAAAAACGGGTACGCCACCGCCTGGGTACATGAGCGAAGATGCCGATCTAATTGAGCGGAATTGTGTAGATACTGCGCCTGTTATTTAACTTAAGACAGCTTTTTGATGCTTCATTTCAAAATATGAGGTAAACAAGCGTGTCGGCTGGATTTTCCACGATTTGCAACCATCAATCATGGTCGATGGACACACCGATATTTTGCTTAGTGCTTATTTTAAGTGTCAATCGCAATAAAGTGATGGAGCAGACTCGACGCTACGTAGGGAAAGGCGTGCGTCTTTACTACTGAAGTGATGAGGTGTTGGCTGAATGGTTAAGCAATGCATCAATTTCCGCACAAAGTCCAAATCGCCCAGTGTTTGCTAAACTCTACCTGTTTGTAATTTCAATGTCTTAAATAATAAAGAATTTTTAATCGTTTCACAGGGTTTTGAGGCAGTCTATCAGTTTTAAAGTGTGTTTATCACGTCTGTCTTGCAGCTCAATGTCGTAAATAAAAAAATATGTCTTTTTTGAAACAAAATGTCAGTGAAGCCTAAAGTTAATAATATTTGATGAAATAACATGGTTAAAACTTGTAATCTAATAAAAATTTGCTATTAAAACATGCCAAAATCAGAGTAGTTGCCGTCTTAATATAATTCAAAGTAGTTTATCAACCACTTGTTTTCAAGTAGTATGTTAATTACTTCATAAATAATGCAATAAAAACTTTTTAGAATTGAAGTGGATGCCGTCTTAATATAATTCAAAGTAGTTCACATACTAGTTTATTTTAAATTAGTTTTTTAATTAGTTGTTTTTAAAAACAAGCTAGTTTGTTCCTATAGGGGCCTTGCAACGATGACAGTGGTGTGCGTGAGCTGAAAAAAGAGCTGATCAAAATTTTTTGCCCAAGGTGACCGGCCACCATTTTTGTGCTTGTTCGGAAACACGTAGCAAAAAAAAAAGAAGAAATCGATCTTTAAAACTTTTTAAATTAATCATTTGGTAATTCATGTAACGCAAGTTTTCCTTTAATTATACGTTTTAATTTCTGTTGATTTTATTTTTTCTGTTCTTTCTTTTCTTCTTTATCTTATTCACTTCACCACTACAGCTAAATTGATCAACTTTCTTCTTTACTTTATTTTCGGTTTTATTTGTTATATTTTTCTTTTTTTTTCCTTTTTTTTTCTTTTTGGTTTTTTTTTTTTGACTGTCAATAGTTTAATATTCAATTTTAAATATTTAAATTAAAGTTTTTGCTTAAGCACGCGTAGATTTAATGTTTCTTGATTTTAGGATTTGGTTTGTCTCCACTAATTTGCACAAATACGGGACCATGCAAATCTCGACTGATCTTGTTGTCGCCGACTACCTGTAAAAAAGTTCACCCGATGGTGATTGACTAAAAAACAGTTGCATTCTTCCCTCTAGTCTTTTTTTTTTTTTGGGTGAAATATATGTGAGAAAATAAATATTTTTTTTTCTACCCCTTGTTGTTTTTCGTAGACTTGTTCTACCATGTGACTTAAAAGTCACACTCCTCAATTTTATTTTTTAGGTTATTCAATCCCATACAATTGAATTAAATTTAAAAAAGTGAACACTTCTTTGATCACTTCTGATCTAAATCAGTCAGTACTGGTGCGCAGCTCAAAAGGAAAAAAGGAATTTAGTTTAACAGGAAGTGTAGCTATTTTTAGCTTGGAACATGCGTTCATATTCCGTTTTTGCTATGAATTGCTTGCAATTTTATGTGAAATCAGATTATGTAATAGATTTTTTTCTTTTTTCAACCAATTTTTTATAGGGTATGTTAGGTAAAAATAAAATAGTTAAAATTTTTATTTATTTGTTTAAGATGGATATTACAAATGGGTTTTTTTAAATAAACTGCATTTTAGCATTAATTTTATTATGAAACTAGTAAATTATTATGTTGTAAATGCTTAAGAATGTGTAAGATCACAATTCAATTTCAAAATCTTTGTGACCTGACAGAAAAAATCTCGATCATTTATTTGTAAATAAATAGTAGTGGATTCTCAATAAGTTAAGTATATGAAGTTGATCGATGATGCAAATGTTTAAATAAGGATATTATATTTTAAAACATTTATTAATGAAAAGGGTTAAAAAGTTTAAAGAAAAAGAAAGTAAAAGATACTGATAAAATGTGTGCGTTAAGGTTAGTTTAAGTTTTTAAAAAAAATCAACTAAGCCAATGATTTTATTGCAACTATTCTTTTTTTTTTTATAATCTTTAAGTTAAAGCTTGAGGCTATAGAATAGTTCTCCTTTGAATGTCACTTAAATTTTAACTCTGTTATTTGATTGAAATATTTTTATATTGAAAATTGAAGAAAAATTTAGTTTCTAACAATACTACTATTTCCATTTAAAACCACTTCCACTTTTTTATAATTATGTTACATATTACATGTTAAATAAACGTATATAAATTTATTTTCGAATAAAATATTTGTTTTTTTTTTTCATTTTGTTTGACTGAACTAAGACTAAATTCTAAAATTTTTGTAAGGTTATATAACATAATAAGGTTACATAATAAAGTAACATAAACTGTTTTTTTTGCTGAGTTCTAGGGTGAGGCAACTGCCCCTCCCTGTCACCCTGCGGACGCCTTGCTCTTAGCTACAGACATGTATTCCGGAGCATTGTAAGGTTGTAAAAAAGTTTGCGAAAAATGTAAATGCTATGATGTCAGAAATAAATAGTAATAATAATGTCAATTTTATATTCATTTTCAAAACAACAACAACAACGTAAGCAGTTAATGAGAAATATTCGTAAGACGATTTGCATCAAAAAACGATACAACTTTTCTCAATCTGCGCCACGCGTCATTAGATGTTTTACATCAAAAATTTGGTCCCCTGGCTGATATCCTGGCTACTCCCATGCATACTATGATCCTCTCAAAACATGATTGTTGCAACTATGTTTTTTCTCAGCGTGTAGAGCCTTCATTAACTTGATTATATTGATAGTTTCAATTGAATGATGCTTGACATAAATGATAACATAAAAAAAAAAATGCCACAATGCTAAGTTAATCTATTTATATCTAGATATATACGAGTAGCACCTCTATCCACGTTTGAATTTTCTAAAATACTTTTCGCTTAAACCAAACTTTAAGAGTTGAGAAATGGTTAAATTTAAGCAAAGTTTATTTAAGTGGTAACCTTTAAGACGGAAAGTTCTGTATTTATTACGATATGTATAGGCTGTAAAATCAATTCTTTACGCATCTAACAAGGAAAGGTCTCCTCCAGATGACACTCGTCGATTTGAAATATTTTCGGATATGTGATAAGGGACAAAAGTTTGAGGTTGACGTATCTTTTTATACGAGCTTAATCAATGAATTAGAGTTTCAAAATGGCAATTCAAAATCAGCAGAAATTTTGTTTTTTCGCCATAACTTAATTATTTTTCATGAAAACATACACATATTTGGTATCAAAGGAAAAGTATTTAAAATGCGCATATATTCTAAGTATCTAAGTTTTAGAAATTAGTTAAACTGCTATTTTGTTGTTGAATTTTTCATCAGTATTAAGTCGATACATGAAGAGACCGTACTCGAAATTGTTTAATTTTAATTTATTTGGAAACTAATTATAACCTTCTTTCATAAGTTTTAAGTTATGTGTTTAATAACTACAATAATTTTTCAATTAGTAAAGATTATATTTTTTCGAGCTCAAGGTCAATGCTACTTTCCGAAGAAAACAACTGAAGAAAAACAACCAACAACAACAATACCCTATATATAATAATAATCACATAGCAGACTAGACAGACTGTTTCGTTGGCCGCTACACCAACTCATCAGTAGCCTATTTTTTCCGTGATTCTTGCTGTGATCCACTAAACTCTTAATTTTCTACTTTTTTCACGAATGCAATTAGTAAATTACCTTGAATTGCATGTACGAATACAAATGATATGAAAGCATTTTAAAGATCTTCTAACTTTTGAAGGGGAACAGGGGGCGAACCTTCACATGGCAACGTGTCTGACCGCCTCAACCTGGCGAGGCAAGCATTATCCATGTCGAAATCGTCTCAAGTCGACTCAAATCTCCAAGTGGTGTTCCCTGGGCAACGGCAAACTGGCTTCCGTCAGTTTGACGGCTAATTTGAGCGGCGGGTCACTCCATAGACCTTAAACATGGAATGTGCGCAGGGTTTGGGTCCCGCCACATAACTACTGCCCAATGAAAACTAAACCAGCCTCGGATAAGAACCCCAATTACGTTGACGACCACCGCAAACGAAAAACGGACAATGATTTACGGATATGCACCTGGAATGTCCGGACCCTTTATAGGGAAGGTGCCATTATCCAACTGGCGGAAGCCCTCAAAACAATAAAATCTGACATCACCGCCATCCAAGAAATGCGATGGAAAGGGCAAGGCTGCTCTAAACAAGCACACTGTGATATCTACAACAGCTGTCATGCGGAGAAGCGCGAATTCGGATGTGGTTTCGTCGTTAGCCGGAAACTACGCCACCTTGTTTCCCGGTTCACACCTGTGAACGAAAGATTGGCCACGATCCGCATCAAGGGAAAATTTTTCTACATTAGCCTTATTTGCGCGCACGCCCCGACGGAGGAAAAGGACGAAGCCGTCAAGGACGCTTTCTACGCTAGTCTTGAGGACGTATATGACCACCTTCCGGTCCATGACGTGAAAATAGTCCTCGGCGATTTTAATGCGAAAGTCGGAAGGGAAGGCGTCTTTGGCCCCACTGTCGGTCAGTTCAGTCTTCATGAGACCTCCACGAACAACGGTCTAAGACTGATCGATAAGCACCTCGACATCCACAAGGCCACCTGGCTGTCCCCGGATCAAAAAACGCGAAACCAAATTGATCATGTTGTAATCGACGGAAGGCATGCCTCTATTGTTCTAGATGTGCGTACATTTCGGGGGGTCAACATTGACTCCGACCATTATCTTGTTGCAGCCAAGATCCGCATGCGATTATGCAATGCGAAGAACATACGCACAGGAATGCAACGAAAGCTAGATGTCGCTAAGCTGCAATTACAACGGACTGCCGAAGCCTACTCCGCCCAACTCTCGGTTAAGCTCAACCAACCAACCTCTGGACTCGACGACGACGGCGGACTTGGGGCGCATATATCCCACTCCATGCGCGCTGCCGCTGAAGATCAGGAGTGTCGCATCGCGACAGCAGTAAAAAACGCCGCATACAAAAAAACGCTGCAGTCAGCTGCAACGCGAGCCGTGCGAGAAAACTACCGCGAAAAGAGGAAGGAAGAGAGGCGCCTTTTCAGACGCAAGAAAAGAGAGCAGGAAAAGCGTGAGCGTGAGGAACTAGAGGTATACCAGGGCAAGAAGGATGCACGAAAATTCTATCAACAGGTTAAGCGTCTAACCCAAGGTTTCAAGCCCGGAGCATCCACTTGCAGAGACGAAAATGGAGATCTGAATACGGATACACAGTGTGTGCTTAGATATAGCAAAACACATAGCACAAAAATCTTACCGCACCCAAAAACCTCTTATAAAAAACATATTTATCGGATGAGTGGTTTTGACCTTTTTTTGCAGTATTTGTACAATAGCTCTGGTTTGCGAACAAAAAAAAAATAGCGCCAAAGCCCTATAAACCCTATAAACAAAATTTTCATCCTAATCAGATGAGCGGTTTTGAAGTGTTTTACCATTTCTTAAGAGATATGTACTACAGCACCCTCTGGTGCTCAGGGAAGAACATAAAAAAATAAGAGTGTGCTTTAGACCACAGGACTGAAGTAAAACTTCTTTAGCTCCATCTATATGCATATATATATATATATATATGCTTGTATACACATATACATATCAGACATATCAGAGGGGCAGCTGCCCTCTCCTGCCTTACCGTCACTATGCCCATGCATATGTATATATACAGGGTGTCCCAGACTTAGAGTACTATAATGTGGGGGCTGATTCCTCGTGATGAGACGAGCAAAAAATTGTATGGGTGGGGTGGTCGCAAATGCCCCCCTAGGGGGCTAGGAGGGAAAAACAAAAAATTAGGTGTCGTTACGTTTTAATCCATAGCTAGCATATCTCTGCAACGATTAAAAAAACCATACTTTTTTGAAAAGAAAATTAAATTTGCTTTAAATTACTTTTGCTAAATTTTTCCATAAAGTCATAAACAAAAAATGTATAAGCACCTGAAGTCAAAAAATAGGTTTTTTCTTTAAAAATTCAACTTTCAAGGCGATTTTCTCAGAAAAAACCAAATGTTTTATTATTTTTTATGACGCAGTTTTTTTCCTTGGTCAATTCTCTAAAAATCCATCATACATTGTTTATACCTCAGAGATAATATTTTTCGTATAATATCGATTTTCCGATTCTACCACTTTTTCCTCCCACTGGGGTACTTAATCCAAGCAAGGCGACTTTGTTTTTTTGTTGCTTACAATAACTAGTAAAACAGTTAGATTTAACGGAATTAAGAAAAAAAAAGCAATTTCTCATTATTAAGTGCATCACATGCCTGAATCGACACATTCTTTCAGCGATCGTAGAGTTATAATGTTTTCCAACTCAGAGTACGCAGACATTATTTTTTGTTACGGTTTTAGAAAATTTTTAGAGAATTGACCAAGGAAAAAAACTGCTTCATAAAAAATAATAAAACATTTGGTTTTTTTCTGAGAAAATTGCCTTGAAAGTTGAATTTTTAAAGAAAAAAACCAATTTTTTGACTTCAGGTGCTTATACATTTTTTGTTTATGACTTTATGGAAAAATTTTGCAAAAATAATTTAAAGCAAATTTAATTTTCTTTTCAAAAAGTTATGTTTTTTTTTAATCGTTGCAGAGATATGTTAGCTATGGATTAAAACGTTACGACACCTATTTTTTTGTTTTTCCCTCCTAGCCCCCTAGGGGGGCATTTGCGACCACCCCCACCTATACGATTTTTTGCTCGTCTCATCACGAGGAATCAGCCCCCACATTATAGTACTCTAAGTCTGGGACACCCTGTATTTATATGTGTATAATATATACATGTATATGCATATACATATAATACTGCGCCCATGTGTGCGCCTGTTGAACAGTGCAGATCAGTTTAAGCCAGTAGCTGTAGAACAGTACAGATCAGTTTTAGCCGGTAGCTATAGAACAGTACAGATCAGTTTTAGACGGTAGCAGATAACTGCTAAAACTGGTCTGTACTATTCAACAGCTAACTGCTAAAACTGATATGTGCTGTTCAACAGCTAACTGCTAAGCCGGTCTGTACCACTCAACAGCTAACTGCTAAAACTGATCTGTACTTTGTCTCACCAAGTTAGAGTATGATTTACATTCATGGGTTTATAGTAAAACAGGAAGGAGGAAATGATGTAGTAACAACAGGTATGAAATTTAAAAAACAACTTTGTTTCATATCTGTTCGATGAAATTTGAAATGAAATTAATGGCTTTGAAGTTGATTGCACACGTAATCTTGCAATTTCATCAAACATGAAAAATTTCGTATCATTGAATAAAGCCGAAAGTGGCGTATTAAGAAACGCTGGTTGGGTTACTTTGCAAAATTGGAAATGTACAAGATAATTAAAAACGAAAATTTGGTAATACCAATGGCGTTTAGAAGTTGGGACTATCATATAAATACTATACTATCAAAGGAAACAAAAGTTTTATAGAATGTAAAGCTTTCACCGCAAAATTAAAGACCACGATTTCTTATAATCGGCTTACAAAGAGAAAAAGTAAACAGGAAGGAAATATATTTGATCATTGTAATATATCTAATTTAAAAGTATATATATAAACTCTGAATATCCCTATGATGATTTAAATAGTCGCTTTGAAATGGGACAGTATGCTGTACTATATGATATGTATGCAAAATTTCAACAAAGTTATTATATGCGGGAATCTCAAACATTGCTAGATGTCGTTGGATTCAAGGCTATTGCACCACTTATTGTTGTTGATGTAATACGCCAAAATAAAGCAGTTAAAGTTGGACCTATTGAAGTACAAATTGAATTTAAAACCGAAGCAAATAAACCGATTCCAGAT
The DNA here is from genome assembly GCA_914767935.1 of Coremacera marginata. Taxonomy (NCBI): domain Eukaryota; kingdom Metazoa; phylum Arthropoda; class Insecta; order Diptera; family Sciomyzidae; genus Coremacera; species Coremacera marginata. Next base: position 61,732,122 of record OU612046.1, read on the forward strand.
AGAACCTCAGCCCACTGTTTAGTAATTCATGATCTGTTAATTAAATATTCACCTCTAACGTATGAAATCAGAAAAAATTAATTAAATATAAGATCACTTTTTTCTATTAATAAAATTATAAAATTTGTTTATATATATATATATATATATTCATAAAATAATAATAATAATAGTAATAAAGAAAAATTTAAATCAATTTTTATCAGAATTTCACCACAAACATTCGTTTATTTTTACTCGTTCGTTTATTTACTCTGAAAATCCCTTTGCCGTTGCAATTGTTACACGCCTTGACTTAATGCCATTCCAAACACACCGCTTCAATGTAGCACCTAATCCATCGACCGCACCTTCGCCGTGAGATGTCGCAAACCAGTTTATGACCAATTCATGAAGGGCTTGCAAACGTGGCAAATTTCCTAAAATAAATCGATTTTTGAATTGACTCGCACAGCCGTCGGAAAATTCACACTGAAATTTCAGAAATGCTGAAATTTACGAAAACTTTAGTGCAATTGTTGTTGTTTTGGTTTTCCGAAGTTTGCTTAAATTTAATCATCTACTGAGTTGATGAAAAATAATCGTCGGAAATTTGCGAAGAAACGATGTGTTCAGTTATCATAAGCGAATCTGTTAAATGAGTGTGAGTCATTGTGAATATGATAATTTCTATAAGAAGAAGAGCATTATGTCAAATCTCGCCTACATACTAATGAAATGTCTGCAATTTAGAACGAAATTGCAATTCAATTAGTTTCTTTTAATTGCTTTCTAGTTTTGATGGCCGCTTATAAAAATTATTGAAGTATAAAGTACATATATGGTATATCAAAGCAAAGTTTATCAAAGCAGCTTTTAAAAACTTTATTCTGCTCAACTACCTTTTTTAAAATCTTTACTCTGCGCAATTACTTGTTTTAGAAGCTTTATGACTTAATTAGCCAAACATAGATCTACGCAACACAGCCGTTTCGTTTGTCACATACAAATCTACCGAACGAGTTTTTCGTGTATCTAATTAGAAGAACCGTAATGCGACGTAGAAGTCTGTTAAACTTTGATTTCTGCGTTGCATCGACTGACATTTCAGTATACAATGAGCTTTTTGTTAGGCTTGTGCTTAACAGTTCCGGAGACGGAACGGACATGGAACGTTTCCTTTAGAGAGCGGAACTAGATCATTTAAAAATGTCCGCGGAACTATCTAGTTCCTTTGTTTATTTGATCTGCTTGAGCTGCTTGTTTGTTTAACGACTCTTTTATAGTGCGGAAATAATTCATGGAAACATGTCAGCAGAACTATCTAGTTCCTTTTTTTATTTGATCTGTTTGAGCTGGTTGTTTGTTGAACTGTAGAGGAAATTTGTAATACTCCAAGTATAATTTCAACACAACGCTCTGATAAGTCTTAAGCCGAATTGACCACAATTTTCTGTTCTTTTCAGTGTTTTTATTTCAAAATAAAGAAATTAAGAAAAATATTGATAATTAATTTAAAAAAAAGAGTTTAAAAATTTGCTAAAAAATTTCATATAGTTCAAATATTAAGTAACAAATTTGTAGCATAAGAAAATATATATAATAATTATCTGATAGTTTCGCGGACAGTTTATCTATCCTTACATCCTTAACTATCCTTAAACATAATAAACATGTCCGCGGAACTATCAGTTCCGACAGTTCTCTGTATTAGAGTAAAAGTAACAAAAGCATTTTAAATATCATTTCATGATTGTTCTCTTTCTTATGTTACAAGCAAAAATAAACAGAACAGTGCGCACAAAAAGAATAACGATATATCATGTCATCTATTATTTCATTCATTTTCTCTTACAAGCCTAATAGTTTTACTTGTAGTCGCTCAAACAATTCGTCTAAGCAGTAAAGTGTGTGCGGTAAGTGCGAAAGAGATGTCAGCTTTTGTTGCTCATAAGAAAAAAAATTTAATTTCAGTCGGAACTGTTTGGACATGCTAAAATCGTATAGAAGGAACGATTGGAACTATGTCCGGGAGTGAACATAGTTCCATGAACTATGCATGTCCGGAACGACCCAACTTTAGTTTTTGTAAGGTTGTCAGCATTACACTTTGATTTTTGAGTAATATTCTTTGTATGCGTTAATTTATTGAAGCAAAATCTAAGTATTTTAATTTAAATTGATTTTTTATGAATAAATGAAATATGTTTCAGAATGGTAAACGATGAAAAACTAATTGATCTAGTGATTTATTTGACACTTGCTGTGGCTGTTACGTTGGTTGCATAATCAACAAAAAGTCATAGTACGTTGCGTCATGTTAACTAATGTTACGTCAAGTTTGCATAATCAGACCATTACTCCACGCAACCATCTTTTCTTTTGACAGCACAAAGCTTTCCAATGCACAAATACATAGACATAAGTGCCGAGTTTGTGGTTGTGTAGGAATGTCAAGCTCTGATATAGAGTGTTAATCAGATAGCAGACTAGACAGACCGTTTCGTTGGCCGCTACACCAACTCATCAGTAGCCTATTTTTTCCGTGATTCTTGCTGTGATCCACAAAGCTCTTTATTTTCTACTTGTTTCACGAATAAATAAGTGAATTTCCTTGAATAGCATGTTCGAATATGAATGATATGAAAGCAGCTTAAAGTTCTTCTAATTCTTGAAGCATACTTTCAGTGAAAGTAAGCTCTTTTTATTCGAAGATAAAACAAAGGTTTCTAACTACTCAAAGATTTTGTTGTGCTAGTTGTTGTTGCTCTTCAATTTTTCACAGTCGATCTTAGTTTCAGCAGTTAGCTGATATAAAACTATGATGACATGAAGATTTGTTTTGAAAACTTAGATTTTTTTTAAATTTATTGTATGTAAATACACACAAATAATCATATAGTCAACGGCCAGGCTCTGACATAGAATTTATTTGTAAATTAATTACGACCTTCTTTCGTAATTTTTAAGTTATGTGTTAATATAACTCCAATAATTTTTCAATTATTAAAGGTTATATTTTTTCGAGCTCAAGGTCAATAATGCTTTCCGAAGAAAACAACTATAGATAAAATATAACTTTTAATAATTGAAAAATTATTGGAGTTATATGAACACATACCTTTAATATTAATTTTAAAGTCTCATTTTTTGTTTTCTATATTAATTTGAACCTTTTTATATTAATTTTTTTTTTAAATTTCTTAAAAATAAATTTTTTTTAGAGATAAGGACAACATTATAAGTAAATTTGGTTTTTTCTCGACCTTTTCGTATATGTAGATATTTGATCCGAAATGTTGATATTTAACAGTGCTTCCATACAAACTGTGTGCTTCTTACTTGTTTGCCCGAAGAATGAGAAAAAATCTTCTGACGTTTAAAGATACGAATTTAGATGCAAATATCTCCGTTGTGTCTTAATCAGAGTTCGGAAAACGATTAATAGCATCTTTGTGTAAAACGAAGCCTTCGTCTTAAGCCTCGTTCGTTTTCGGACGATATCGGACAAAATTGGCTTGATGTATTTGTTCCTTGCGTCGTCGTCTACTGTTACGTTGCTTACGTTGTTCAAATACTCCTAACGTGAGTACTTGTTAAAAACATTTTTAATGGATTGTAAAGGTCCAACATATTGCGTAAAACAACATGAAAATTATAACTAGAGCAGTTCAAATATCACGAATGCATGGAATCAATTGGTGTGAGTGAGTACGCATATGGTACGAATTGGAGAAAAATTTGTAGGACGGACTGTATTATCTTTGCATTTTTTTTCCGTTTCTTTCAATTCGTTCTTCGTTAAGTTTCGATCATATATTAACTGTGCTGTTTATAATTAATTTGACATTTTTAGAGTAAACAAAACTATTTAATATAAATGTATGCTGAATTGGAAGTGATGTGTGTAGCTAATGTTAATTTATTTAACGCAGCTGCTCATAAAAACACCAGATATAAAAAAGTAACAACGTTATCCTTTTCTTACAAAATATGTCTGTCCTGCCCACGCGCCACTTGTTTTCAGATTTTAAAATTGGAAAAAAAAACTAAGTATCATACGGGCATTATGAGGTTACTGAATTTGGTTGTCGCTTGGACGCCTAAAAATGTGTTTCTTATAAACATTATCAACGTGTGTTCTGGCACTATTAGTGGAATACTGAATTTTTATCTAATGTCAGAATTAAAAAAAAAAAATGTATTTGACACGGCAGTGGACCGCTAAAAAATTATTTTCTTTGATTTAGACATGTAGTGGGAGTATCAGTGGTTGGTGATTTTAATCTGATAACTTTAAAAAAAAAATTAAAAATAAAACTAAGAAAATTTCTTATCATTAGGGTGGACCACTATTTATAAAAAATAAATTTAGGAGTTCATCCAAGAATTAAAGATAAACTTTAAGACTAAAAATACGTATTAATTTTTCATGGAAATATTCTTAAACAGATGAAATAGAATTACTTTTAAAATTTTAATCATATTACTTCTTAACTCGCATCGCAGTTTTAATCGAATTTAATTTTTGCGTCGTCAAGCCAGCAAGTATGCAAAAATTATTTCTTAGAAGTACATACTATGCAGCTGTAATATTTCTACTTTTCTTGACAAGTCATTTTTTAACACAAGGAGCCAATAAATGTATCAGCCTCACTGAATAATATAAAATTTTTTTCCATTTGGAACTAAGCATGTACACGGGATTGCATTTACACTATATTTCACACTATATTCTTTGAACATTGTATTTACACTATATTTCACACTATATTCTCTGACATTAGAATCGAAATCAGCGACCTTCGATACTGCAAGCTCATATTGAAAGTTGACATACATTTTTGGGATACATCAGATTTCAAATCAGCGTCCCCTTATACTTCAATCACATGCACAAAAAATATTAAAAAAAAATGTTTTTTGGGTTCACCCTTAGTCACAAAAAAATTTTTTTTAATTCTGATATTCGATCTTAAAACAGCGACCACCCCTCCCGCCCGTCTTGCCAGCATATGTCTAAAGCGAAAAACAACTTTTTTATTGACCTCCAAGTGTCCAATATAAATTTTGAGCGAACTTTCAAGATCGATTAAAATACAATTGTGTGTTATATTCATTCGCTCAGTATGTTTATAGATCACTCATTTTAAACAATTGTTTAAATTCATTTTTTTTTTAAACGATTACTGCCGAACGTTCGTTTTTATTGTTTTTGAAATATCGTTGCTTTCAGTTTCTCATCAGAGGAATTTTTAAAATAAAATTCATTCGGAAAATTTTTAAAAATGAGAAGTGTTGTATTTTAATCGTGTGCGAACGTATTTGTTCACACCCTGACTTTAATATATTTCAGTAATTTTTTTTTTTTTTTTTTGTTAAAAAGTTCAATTAAAAAACTGAATAAAAACTATTCAGCACATCCATTTGCTGTTCACTTTAATATTTAATCTTTTTTTCAAAAATGATTCAAAATATTGAATGTTCTCTAAAAGTTACGTAAAAGTTTTTTTTGTTGTAAAAATAATTTAAACCAAAAATTGCATTTTAAATTTCCTTTCATCAGACATAATTTTTATTAGCAAAAGTTGTTTCAGTAATGCACAGAAACTTATTAACTGTGATCGCGGTAGTTGGATTATGCAGTAAATTTCTTGGAAGGTGCTTTGATTTTAAAAACTATACTCTTTGCCAAGTTATATTATATCTTTTAACGGCTTGAAATTGTGACGCTAAACGACCATATGAGTAATAGACGTTACAGTTATTATGACTGACTTTGAAATAAAAAAAACTAAGTTTTACTTTATGCTTAGTAATATATCTATGTGGCAATTTTGGTAAAAATTGGCCAAAGTGTATAGGAACAGATCGAAAACATAGATTTATACAGAGATACTGACCCTCTGCTGTATATATTAGGTAATTTCATGTAAAATAATTGACTGCGCCTATTAAAAAAAGACTTACAATAAACATGTCTTACTGCTATGTAAAACGTGTTCTCGAATGTATTACAGCTGATAGAACGATGAACAGTTTGTAAAAAGTTTACTAGCATATGTGTTTGAACTGCTTGTACAAAACATATTTGCTCCATTTACCCAGTTTTACCGCCTTTCCGTTATTGTTTATATTTCAGCTTTCGATTTCATCAACACATATCTTTCGATTACAAATTTTTATTGATTCAAATGTTTTGTTGAATTTTTTGAGAACTAACAAAATGTTAACCCTATGATGAACACGTACACATCATAGGCCTAGAAGTATAAGTGGCTGACGAGCTTGTGGATTTGTAATTCGAGTATTAAAAAACTTTAAAATAAATAAAGATACTAATATAATCAGTGGGTTGCATTTTCCTACCTAATCCAGAAATTGTTAAGGACGTTAATATTGTTTTCAAAAGAAGTAACAGAGTCTTAATAGGTTTGCCGAGGAAAGAACCCATTTTTAAAGTAAAACTTATTTTTAGCCACGTATACAACAACATAGCGAAAGTGATTTCTATCAGAGACCTGCAGCGAATAGTTTTTTAACGATTCTAAAACACTCGAGACGGTCGGACCGACATGTCCGATGAAAATCAAAAAATTTTGATTTTTCTGCCGGTTCGAACGATATGTCGTTCATGTGAAAGCATGTCGGACCGACTCGGTGCATTTTTCATTTTATTAAAATCGTCAGTGAGTGAACAATAAAGGAGCGGATAAAAATAATGAAGAATATAAATATGGCTAACGTTCCAAACACTAAGTTATGGATAGAATTTATTAGTTTTCCTGTAATATGAAAAATTCAATTTAAAGTATACAAATATAGAGTGAAAATGCCAGTCAATTATAAAAGCTTCCGAAAATTCTTTAGCCATTACGCCGATGTGTACTGCGTGAAAATCTGCATATAATGAAGTCGTCGTACATCTCCGATTGTTTGAAAGCTCAACAAAATATTCCCGTTATTTTGTCGTCGTACAATGTACGCTGACATGTACGTTCATCTGAAAACCCCTATTAAATGATTTGCGTGCACTTCAGTATTAGCGTGCGTTTTCCTTGTTGAAGCGAAGCTTTTTACTCCTCGTTCTGTGATTTGCTTGGAGTGAAATCTGAAAAATTTTCGACAAACTTTTTCTTGTAAATTTGATGGTTTCCTTCAAGAAAATGTAATACTTTAGTATTAATTACTAAAAATATTTTATGGCCCGCTAGTGGGGATCGAACCCGCGTTCTCTTAAATTAGAATCCAATACTCTATCCACCAGGCCACAAAGACTTCTTGGAAATTATTGTTAATTCAATCCAAATTATAACAGAAGCTATGCTGCAGTAGATCGTCACCATCTATCAATAGATAGAGGATTGTGTATTTGCTATGCTATAACTATCAAAAATTTGCTTTTATTTGCCACAAGGTGTCTCCAGCATCGGTGTGTTTGTATTGTGAATGTGTTTTTGGTGTTGTTGGCACGAAGAAAATTAGCAATGCCCACAAGTGCGTTTTTAAGTATCAAAAAAAAATAGATGATATCAATAAATATGGAATTAACAAACGCATGCATGACATCGGCAAGGTATCTTAAATGTTTGTTAATTTTTGTTTCGTGTGCGTTCTTTAATATATATTTAATATATATTTTTATCCTCGTTCTATGATTTGTTCAGTGCAGCCAAGTTCACAACCATGTGTGGAGAGTTAAAATGGAGAGTCGCTGGCATTATATGCCCGTATATGTAATGGGCGTGGAAATTTGACATTCAACAATAAAAAAATAAGCAGTAAATATGTATATGTGTTTTATGTAATTTATCTTATGCTATTTAACATTTTTATGTTTAAAAGTTAATTTATTAAAAAGAAAAAAAACCATTAAGCCATTAACCATTAATCATTAATCTATGTAACTGCGAAAAAGCTTCGCTTCTCTCGTGTGTCCAACGACACACCTGTGTTTTATTTCTTTTGTTTTGTGTTTTACGTGTTGATTAAGATAAATAGCCAGCTTCTAAGTTGGGGATCGCTAGTTCAAAGAATTAAATTGTAGTAAACTTACTTTATACTTGTATGTTATCTATTATTTGTTCCTTGTTGTTATTGTATTGTTTTTAACCAATCTTTTAAATCACTTTCACTCTTGCAATGATGAATTGCTTTGAACCTTTATGTTTAGGGATGCCATAAAGAAAGCGGCAATCCAAAATAAACAAAATTGCCGCTTTTAAAAGCTGTAATAGTGTATATTACTTTTATTTTAATAGAATGTTAATTATAAATGTTAATTAAACCTGCCCTTTAAGCCAAGTTGTTTTTGTTGGAAATATGTTAATATGTAAATCAACAAATTTTTTATGTATGTATTTATATTTTAAGAACTTTTGAATGCATTTTTTAATTATTACTTTTTGAATAATATTTTAAATGAGTTTTATTGTTTTTCATTATTTTTGAAACAATTTTATTTTATATTTATTAGTCTTAAGCAAATTTTCCAAAAATTTTTAATATTTTTTTCAATAATATTTTCACTAATTTGTATCAATAATATTTTAATTTTTTTTTTTTATTAAGTATTAACACTGCACGCGATTTCCCTTAATGGCTCTAGAATCATAAGGAATGACTCTAGAATCATTAGAATCATTGAGCGGCATTCTTATGAGCGATGAATGAAAGCGGCGGCACTCGTCGCTCATCGCTGTTATGAGGATGCTTTGCATGGAAGTGATGGTTGTTGTACGCAACCGCGCGCACTCTCATTCGGTTTTTGATGGATGATTTATAGTCATTCGTTCGAATCATAGACTCGTTGCAGTTTTCTAGTTTCTATACAATCAACAAGAGCAATTCGTCACACTTGGCGAATTTAAAAACAAAAATGTTTCTTTTTAGACAATGTTCGAACCTTGTTCAGCCGTGCTCGAGCCCTTGCTCTACCGCTCATTTTTCTTACTCAAGAAACAAGGTTTATTTATATAAGGTTATCTTAATTTCTGACACGTTCTTAATTTGGCACCCTTATTTTAAAATAAGAGTCTCTTGCTCTTGAGCAAAAAATTCACATGATTGTTTGAATGTGATACTATTTGATACTAATTTGAATAGCTCCATTTTTTTTTTACTACTTTACGCTAGCTCTCGCGTGCCACATATCTCGCTAAGTAATAATCCTATCCGAACACGTAAAGTATCAAATTAAAGTTTTTGGAATTACTGTAAATTATTTGTATATTATTTTTCGATTGACTAGCTTGTTTCGGCGTGATTAATTGCATTAAAAAAGCATTTCATTACGAATATATTTTAAAAATCACAAAACTTTGGTTAGTTTGATAACTTCTGTCTGAAGTTAAACAATACTACAATGAACCCTTTCTTACCCTTAAGTTGTCTGAGATCAATTTCGTTTGTTTATCGGTATACGATTAGCGTCCTATATCTGTGCCAATAAACAATAACAGCTTAAGTCTGATTTGAATGTTTCGAGAAATCGTGCTTCAAAGTTTTCAATCACCATATAAGTTCAATGAAAACTTCATTGGTTTTTTTGTAATAGCTTCCTCTAGGATTACGCTAGAAGCTACAGACTTTGTGTGTACATGACGATATATTCGTAGAACACAGCTGCATCATTAATTCAATTCTGTCTTAAGTCGACTTAAGCGGTTATTGCATGTGGCCACAGATTTGTTTTATTTGCGCAAACGTAATAATAACGGTAGTTATATGTTTCTACACGAAGTGGATCAAATAAAAAAAACATTTGTGAATTATTTAGTAAAGTTCTTTTCAACGGGTTGCAACTATGTCAACGAAAATAGTGTTTTAAACGTTCTTAATGCATCTTTTTTTTAATAATAATAATATAAATAAAAATGATAAATGTATAACGACATAGTTTTTAGCAAGGCTTACATTTAACACTCTTCAAATTTAAATTTTTAATATATATTTTTTAAGAAAATTTTCAAAGTAGCATTAACCCTCCGTCTGACAGACGTTCCGATTACCTTTGCACAGACGGATGGCGTCTGGCCAGACCCAACGAGAAGTTAGAAACTTGATGATGTTGAGATTATTCATCCGATTTTCGACGTTTGGTAGAACCGTTTTGTTGAAAAATGTGTGACCATTTGGTCAATGCAACCAAAGCATGCCTTATTCGCAATATTTCACAATATTTCGAATAATGAACCGTTAAAAGTAAATTCACAGCTTTGTTCTTTTTCGGCACATAGCTACAAAGTGAAACGAGGTTTTCATGAAAGTCAAAATGAGATGAAAGCACAGGGCGTGTATGATTTTTCTTCATTTCTTCAGGTAATCATCTTTTGTTCGCCCGAATGGTGCCAACGTATTCAAGACCAATTTGAGATAGGCGCTTGGCTCTTTCCAGTGTTGTAAAAACATTGTCAGCCAAAATTGTTCGTACGCTGTTATTGTACCGGCTTGGAAGTTGTACCAATACATTTTCGCCTTAGTTCACTTCACGCTCTTATCCTTCATTTCTGCCCGTGTATAATTGGCCTTGCAACGGATATTTTGTCTTCGAATCAAATGCCCAACAAACTTTGATGCCGTATTTCGCTGGTTTCGATGGAATAAACTGGGTGAATTTAGTTCTGTCGAGATATGAAAATAGCTGTTCATCATAGTTTTTTGCGAGACTTTTCAGCTGTATCGAGTCTTTGGCAAAATTCGCGTGTTCGACCATCATCAAAACGGATATATCGTATCAATGAAATAAACCGTCTATTCGATATGGCTGCTCAAAAAATTGGCAAAGCATCTGAACGCCACAAAAGAGATGGGTCTTGCATATTATTGTATGTACGTCGTACTAAATCATATGTGTTGCAATAGAAAGCAGGGCGAAATAAATAAATACAGTGAAAAGTTGCAATAAACGCGATAAAATTCATGTTTCCATACAAAATACATAGGCGCTTGCCAGGCACCATCCCTCGGTTCGAAGGTAAAATTTTTGTAAATCTTTTTTCGTCCTATAAAAGCACTTTATTCAAATTATCATAGTGATAGATCGATAGCCAATAAAATTTTAGGAGAATACCTGAAAGCACAAGTCTCTTTCTAAAATGCAAATACATTTAATTGACGCCGAAAAACGAAATATGTCTGGCCAACCCGTCTGTCAGACGGAGAGTTAACTAAATTTAACGCCCAAACGGATGGGTGTGGCGGATTGAAATTTTGCTAGTACACTTCTTCAATATATACAACATGATTAAAAGCAAAAAAAAAAATTGTTCGGGCCACAATTGTGCTGGTGTTATTTATAATTTTAACTAACTTCTTGTTTCCCATTAATTTCTGCTTGAGTTTTTGCTGTTCGAGGCTTTTGTTTGAGCTACGGATTGTAAAATGAATGAGGTATTTAAAAAAAAAAAATATTTACTACATTTTCAGGTCGCTGACTATTATGTGCATGCTCAGAGTCTCCACAAATGAAACTATTTGTAAAAAAACTTTTTGATTTTGCTACTTATTGATTTTCTTAACAAAAACACAATATTTTATGAAAATTAAACTTCAAGTGTAACTTTATGCAACGCCCACTGTTATTTTTATTAACTAAGCAAAAAAACCTTTGAAATGCTGAGTTTAAAAAAAAACTACACAACGATACCCAGAAACATACTTTTTTTTCGAGCATCACAAAACCCTGCTTGGAAAATGTCAAAATATTTTTGTTAACTTAAAATAAGGTTGCGTCAAAATATGTAGACAACCTTATATAAATTAGCCTTGCTCAGAAATCCAGTTATTAATACCCTATTAATTAATAAATCGTTTAAAATGAGATTTTTTTCTATTTTTTTCTAATTAGACCCATTTTGAGTTTTAACATGTTTATCTTTAATGTATTTTGACGCATTGATCTAAAACTTCATGACTTCTTGCGGTGATGCTTCATGAGTACAAAAAGCAATCATTTACACAATTTTTTGTGTTTTCATTTGGTATACTTTAAGAAAATATTTCCAAAAGATTTCATTGCGAACCAATTTTTTTTTTTAAATTTACACTTATACAAAAGTTATTTGGGTTTTTTGAAAAAATTAGCACTTTTTCCCCATACAACCAACTGACATGTACCGATGCAAGTCGCACGGGTTCCAGTAGTCCTAGGCACACCAAATTTTCTTACATTTATTTCAACATCTTACGAAACTAGTAAGGAATGGAGCTTCGGCAGGGTACCGAAGCTAAAATACCCCCCGCCGCCATATTGAAGTATATTCGAAGTCTTTAGCCACGACATACACGATGATATTCAGTTTTATATATTAACGAAAGTTTTTCTATTTTGATGACGTCACTTTGTATGGGAGGTAGGCGCGATTTTGATCCAATTTTGCTATCATCATAGGGATGGTTGATATTAAATATCAAAGCTAATGTGGAAAATTTCAAATCCTTTCATTAATTTTTGTGGATTTTTAAGAGATTTTACGTTTAAAATAAAACCATTTTGTATTAATTCAGACTGAAGAGCAAAGCTTACATGCCAAATTTCGAGGCATTTCTTAAATTTTTGTGGATTTTAAAGACATTTTACGATTAATATAAAGTAACTTTATATGGGAGGTAGGCGTGGTTATCATCCGATTTGGCCCATTCTCGAACTAGATCTTCCTTTTTTAAAAATAAACTTATATTTGAATTTCAGCGCGATAGCTTTAAAATTGCGGCTGTAATCGTGTCGACAGACAGACAGAAATCCGCTATGTGTTTATAGAGGACCCCTGCCGTTAAGGCTTAATTCCTCTGGGTCCACAGATATTGGAGTTATAGTTCATGAATGAACATATAGTTTAAAAAAATGCACATACAAAAAGGATGTGCACCTGAAATACTCTTCATACATAAACACTCTTCACTCATAAACACAAAAGCATTACCCTGTGCCCTATTCTGTAAAAGCAGTAATCAATAAGAATTCCATACTGCCCTTAATAGTACCAGTTTGACTACCGGTAGATGGCGTACCTTCATTACCATCTACTGGTCAAGACGAGACCTATCCAATCTCTTGCATACTAAGCAGGTATGCCAGCCCGGTCGTACTACTGCGCGACCCCGCCGGTCAATCTAGACCTGTGTCAATCTAGTTCTTGAACGGCAATGCCAACGGCATACACAGAAGCGACATTATAAAATTTACTCGACTACGCTTAGGACACACGAAATTAACGCACGCACATCTAATGAACAACAACATCCCTGCGCCTTGTCCCATATGCATTACTACAACTCCATTATACAGCCATCATATCCCTTGCAATTGCACTCGTCTCCAAAATTTAAGACAAAAAATATTTCAAAATATCAACCCCATTTCACACACTCTCTACTCCTTACATTGAATCTATAAAACTAATGTTAAAATATATCAAATTATCCGGTCTTTTTCAACATATATAAGTGATTCACTTACAAATACACAAATATTATTTTACAATGTTAGTACCATACTTAAAATTTACTTTCATATCCATAAGTATTAATAGATCTTTATAATTCAACAGTTGTATTCCCGTATTCCTAGAGCATTATTAATTTAAGTTTAGCTTAAGACCTCAGTAGCCGCCATAGCTGTATAAATATTTTAAGCTTTCAATTTGTAATTTTTTAGTTTAAAAATGAATAAAAAAATAAATTGTTTGATTGATGGAAATTGGAAAAGAATTGCATTACCATTAGTATGTAAAATTTGGACCTTTTCAAACAATTAGGCATGTATTAAGACATGTGGTTTTATCTACTATCTATCTACTAGGCAATGTTGTCAGTTTAAATTACACACTGACTTTTTCTGATAAGATCTTCCCGTTTCAAGTTTGAATATAGTTTTTTGTCTTTGATGTGTGTTAAAAAGGTCCATAAGATCAAATAAAAACTCTTGGTGTTTGATTTTTTTTTTTTTCAAATGCGTCTATATTTGTCAATTTGTTAGATTTTTAGAGGACTCAATTTTTGGGTTTTTCATAAAACTGTATAATCGAAGTTTCCGAAAATTTATGTCTTATCCAAAATTATACAAAAGGATTTTAATAAAATTATTTATTGTAATAAAAAAATTAAATAAAAAAACCAAAACAATCAAAATTAAATGCGTTGGTCTCTGTTTGTTGCCAAATAATGCCGAAATCATGTTGATTTCCGCATTATACGCACGGGCCACTTGTGCCCACTGCTATATTGGCGCAGGCTGCTGCAAGCGCTGGGGTAAAAGCTAAAGAAATAATATTAAAAAATATTATAATTGTATTAAGAGCTATTGAATTTTGACAACTTACTATTGGGTCTAACGCAAGTGGCATCAATTAGGCGACATACATTGAGGAAATTTACACAAGTATTGCCGCCAGCTACCCTTGCGCACGTAGCAACAGCTAAGGCACACGATGTGCTGGCGATGCAAACAGTGCCGTTGGATGAGGCTTGACTTTGAATTATATATTGCATTTGATTTGAACCTTGGTCTGGAAATCTATTGAACAGAAAGGAACTCGTAACTGGCCTCAATATGGCTAAGACTAAATAAAGGAAAAACGATAAATTTTTACAGTTTGTTATACAAATGAAACACATAATCCTGAGGAAAATGTTTATGTGTTCGATTATTTTGACTTACCAACAACAATTGAAACAATGAAAAATGCCTTCATCATTAAGTTTGATAATTAATGTATAATGATTAGGGTTGTTAATGATCAGAGTATTAAGACTGTAAGTTTGCTTATGAATTTTTAACTCCATTTTTTCAGCTTTTATACAATTTGTCTCTCGTCAGGCATTGACAACCTTATAGTTTCCAAAATTACAACAGAAGACTGCTGTTCAAACAAAAAAAAAAAAAAATTAAATATTTAGAATGAATTGCATGTGTAGGTTGTTTTACGCAATGTAAACTGACTTTTTTCATAGAATTAAGAAATGAGCATAGTTTGTTTTGATATTGGAGTTATTTTCATTTTGTTTATTCTTCTTTTTTATATATACGAAAGACTGCTTGAATTTTGGACTTCTACTTGGAAAAAAACAGAGACTCAAAATAACAATTATTTACATTAAGAAAGAAAATTTAAGATGTTAGCAATCATTTTTTTTTGGTTGCCCATAACTATTATCGCAATCAAAATGTTACCCATAACCATTACATCAACCTATATTTTATATTGGTTGCCCATAGAATTTTTTTTTATCCATCAACCTACTTTTACCAAGTGCTTTTCATAAAAATACGAAAGATTTTAAATTTTGGTCACCATATTGGATCCGCCATTTCGAATTTTCAATTTTGGAGACAAAATTCTAAACCAGGTATCCAGAGAACCCCCCAATTCTATGCTTCAAATTGATTTCATTGATAATGGCGATAGCAATAATGACTTTGTTTGGTGTTATGGTTATGGGCAAGCAAAAAAACTTTCTGGATGCGATAATGGTTATGGGCAATCAGCATCAAAAATGATTGATAAATTACAATTATCTGGAGTTGTTTTCCTTAATTGGTCAGAACTGTTATTCCTTTGAGAAAAACACAAAAATATATACAGGTCTAACTTTGTGTTCTTAAGGTACATTTATATGTTTTGATAAGGCATGGAACAGCAAAAAATTGTACATCATAAATAAACTATTAAGGAGTGTTTCTCTTAAGAATTTGATTTTTTTATTTGATTTATTGATTTATTGACTTATTGATTGATTTAAATATAATGGGCACACTAAGAGCTAAGCTCTTTTATAGTACAGCTTAAACATTGATCATAAAAGAATATATAATAAACTTAACTATAAGACAAATATCAGCTTAATCTAAATTTAAACAAAAAATTAAAATATTTATTAAAAAAGAAAAAATTTTATAAAAATTTAACTTAAACAGAATTAAATATGTTTAAAATTATGGTAAAGAGAGTAGAAGAATAAGAGATAGAGGAAAAAACTATAGAGTAGAGAAATAAGATAGAATAGATTGCCTAAATGGTCCTCTCCCTATGATTTCCCTAATCCTTCGTGGCAGAGCATTCCACAACCTAATGGCATTGATGAAAAAAAGGTGAGAAGATATTAGCGAGCTGTGCCTCGGAACTATTAAAACATGGCTTTTTATGGACATACAAAACTGGACTTTATCATACAGATAACCTGGTGTTTTATCATGAATTAACTTATGTAGATACATACAATTTCTAGCATTAAGATAAGCTGTCAAGTCACATCCAAGTATTGCATTTCGGAAACTAGAGAGCCGATCAAATTTACGGAGGCCATAAACATAGCGCGTGGCATAATTAAATGCAAGTTGTATCTTTAGCATGGACGAAGAGTCCAGTTTACTATATACGACCTCAGAGTACGTTATCACAGGTAGAATTAGTTGTATAACCAACTTACGTTTGATGTTTACTGGAGTCACATTTGCAGATATTCTTAAGTTGCGCAAGATATAATAAACTTTTATTACAATACTATTTACTTGGTCGACACAGGAGAGCGAAGAATTAACATAGAAGCCAAGATTTACAATTTTCGACACAACAGTTAGCTTATTTGGACCAATAAACAAATCAGGGACATCATTAACACAAGTTTTAACTCTGCAAATGGGAAGCACATACGATTTAGACGAATTAAGTATAAGATCATTGCTATCGGCCCACACATTGATGCAGCAGAGGTCCTCGTTCATTCTGCAACATAGGTCATCAATAAGTCCAGTACGTCTAGATAAATACAACTGAACGTCATCAGCATAAGCGTAAATAGATGCATGTTTGCAAACAGAAAAAATGTCATTGATGAACATTGAAAATAGGAGGGGGCCAAGTATGGACCCTTGTGGAACACCACTTAAAACAGATTTATTCCCAAATGACAATTGACCAACTTTAACTTTTTGATATCTATTACACAAATAACTGGACATAAGATTAACAGCACTGTCACAGAACCCAAACAAATAATTAAGCTTACTACATAAGAGTTGATGGTTAACGTTATCAAAAGCTTTGGAAAAATCTAGCAAACACAGAAGCGTCATAGAACCAGCATCATATTCCGGCCGTATATCGTCGATGACCTTAACCATAGCAGAGGAACACCCATGTCCTGACCTAAAACCTGATTGATAAGGGGAAAGGAGATTATTATGAACTAAATAGTTGATTATTTGTTGCGCCATAAGTTTCTCACAAACTTTAGCCAATGGCGATAAAATACTTATGGGCCTAAAATCATTGGCATTAGAAGGGTTTTGCTTTTTTGCTACTGGGAGAACGATGGCAACTTTCCAAAGATCAGGGAATGAAGACGACATTAAACAGAAACTAATAATGTGCGTTAAAGGGCGTATTATGTGCGGCAACAATAGCTTAATAAACTCAAGAGGAATGCCATCCTCAGAGATAGCATTCGATTTGAGCTGTGATATACTTTTTCCAACATCTAGTTCAACAACAGGAGAAAAACTAAAAGATTGTTGCATCGCTCGAGTACTTACTGAGAGAATATTATTATTAGAAGGAAGGACATGATTAACAAAAAAGTTATTAAGTATAACGGGATCTAAAGTGCATTCGGTATTATTTTTGCTGCAGACTCCAAGTTTTTTTAAGTTATTCCACAGCATTTTCGTCGGGAGAGAGAGTTCTAGTTTGGTCGAGAAATATCGCATTTTAGCCTGTCTCGTTTTCTCAAATTCTCAATTTCTCTCAATTTCTCAAAACTAATAATCCCGTCTGGCGTTTAAACGCCAAAAAATTTCTAGTGATAGGTAATTTTGTTTTTATATTAAATTTTCATAGAAACTTTAATAGGATTTCATAGAAACTTTCTGTTTCTTTTAAATTGCTAAGTAGTCCAGTTATTAATTATCATAGCATTACAATAAAAATCGATCACTTACTTTTAGGCATCATGAAGAAATTTTAAAAAATATAGCTTTGTCTTTGCCATCAAGTTTTAATATTCATAAGGTTACGATGCCTTTTTTCATAATAAAAGACATCATATTTCTATTTATCTTTTTCGTGCGGTACTAAATTGCAACCTCCATGGAAATCGCATATTTAATGGTTTTTTTCTGCATGGCAAGCGTCTGTTATGCAATTTACCACAGTCAGTAAGAGCTACTATGAATTATACTAATGAATTTTATCTTTACAAAAATATTTTGCATTGTTAACCGACTCATTGAGAGGGAAAAATGGTTAAAATGGTTTATATAAAAATCAATTATTGGCTGTGTGTTTGTTGTATTAGGGCTGCTACGCCCACTTGTCCGATTCCGTTTAAATTTTGGAAATTGTTTAGTAGTCATATATTTGGTGTCTTCGTTTGATTTCGTTGTTGTAGCTTTTTTATTTTGAAGACGTTGGGCAAAATGTGTTTAAGTTGTATGGGGGCTGCCACGCCCACTTGTCCAAAATTTCTTGAAATACTTTTTTTTAACTTTCCTATACTTTAAACTAAAAATATCAACAAAATAATATTCTCTCTCTACCTTGTATGAAAAGCAACACTGTGCAAAGTAGGGAAGTACACCCGATTCTCGGGCCGTTATCACTAGTTTTAATATATTTCGGTAATTCTATGTCAACCGAACCCTCCCCCGTCCACTTCTATTTTTTTAGTAAAAATGTTATGTAGGGGCTTACCATTTTTGTTGGAGTGTCTACGTTTAAAATCTATGCGACACCCTTTTCAATTCAAGATGGCTGACGAAATATGGCGGCTTTAATGAGAAAGCTACCCAAAAATTAAAATTGCCAAACTTAGTGGTTTGTAAAATGAGTTGTTCTTGCGAAAAAATAATTGTAATAAAAATTGTAAAGTTTAAATTAAATATCAAAGCTTATGTGCAAAATTTTAAGACATTTCTTTAATTTTTGCAGATTTTGAAGAGATTGTACGTTTTCATTCGACTTTGCCAAATATCAGAGTGATTATATGTCAAAGCCTATATGCAAAATTTCAAGACATTTCTTTAATTTGAGCAGATTTTTAAGAGATTTTACGCTTGAAATAAAACCACTTTGTATGGGAGGTAGGCGTGGTTTCCATCCGATTCCGATTCCAAATTTTAAAGCCAGGATTAAGACTGAAGAGCAAAGCTTACATGCCAAATTTCGAGGCATTTCTTAAATTTTTGTGGATTTTAAAGACATTTTACGGTTAATATAAAGTAACTTTATATGGGAGGTAGGCGTGGTTATCATCCGATTTGACCCATTCTCGAACTTGATCTTCCTTTTTTAAAAATAAACTTATATTTGAATTTCAGCGCGATAGCTTTAAAATTGCGGCTGTAATCGTGTCGACAGACGGACAGAAATCCGCTATGTGTTTATAGAGGACCCCTGCCGTTAAGGCTTAATTCCTCTGGGTCCACAGATATTGGAGTTATAGTTCATGAATGAACATATAGTTTAAAAAAATGCACATACAAAAAGGATGTGCACCTGAAATACTCTTCATACATAAACACTCTTCACTCATAAACACAAAAGCATTACCCTGTGCCCTATTCTGTAAAAGCAGTAATCAATAAGAATTCCATACTGCCCTTAATAGTACCAGTTTGACTACCGGTAGATGGCGTACCTTCATTACCATCTACTGGTCAAGACGAGACCTATCCAATCTCTTGCATACTAAGCAGGTAGGCTATCTAGACCTGTGTCAATCTAGTTCTTGAACGGCAATGCCAACGGCATACACAGAAGCGACATTATAAAATTTACTCGACTACGCTTAGGACACACGAAATTAACGCACGCACATCTAATGAACAACAGCATCCCTGCGCCTTGTCCCATATGCATTACTACGACTCCATTATACAGCCATCATATCCCTTGCAATTGCACTCGTCTCCAAAATTTAAGACAAAAAATATTTCAAAATATCAACCCCATTTCACACACTCTCTACTCCTTACATTGAATCTATAAAACTAATGTTAAAATATATCAAATTATCCGGTCTTTTTCAACATATATAAGTGATTCACTTACAAATACACAAATATTATTTTACAATGTTAGTACCATACTTAAAATTTACTTTCATATCCATAAGTATTAATAGATCTTTATAATTCAACAGTTGTATTCCCGTATTCCTAGAGCATTATTAATTTAAGTTTAGCTTAAGACCTCAGTAGCCGCCATAGCTGTATAAATATTTTAAGCTTTCAATTTGTAATTTTTTAGTTTAAAAATGAATAAAAAAATAAATTGTTTGATTGATGGAAATTGGAAAAGAATTGCATTACCATTAGTATGTAAAATTTGGACCTTTTCAAACAATTAGGCATGTATTAAGACATGTGGTTTTATCTACTATCTATCTACTAGGCAATGTTGTCAGTTTAAATTACACACTGACTTTTTCTGATAAGATCTTCCCGTTTCAAGTTTGAATATAGTTTTTCGTCTTTGATGTGTGTTAAAAAGGTCCATAAGATCAAATAAAAACTCTTGGTGTTTGATTTTTTTTTTTTTTCAAATGCGTCTATATTTGTCAATTTGTTAGATTTTTGGAGGACTCAATTTTTGGGTTTTTCATAAATTATACAAAAGGATTTTAATAAAATTATTTATTGTAATAAAAAAATTAAATAAAAAAACCAAAACAATCAAAATTAAATGCGTTGGTCTCTGTTTGTTGCCAAATAATGCCGAAATCATGTTGATTTCCGCATTATACGCACGGGCCACTTGTGCCCACTGCTATATTGGCGCAGGCTGCTGCAAGCGCTGGGGTAAAAGCTAAAGAAATAATATTAAAAAATATTATAATTGTATTAAGAGCTATTGAATTTTGACAACTTACTATTGGGTCTAACGCAAGTGGCATCAATTAGGCGACATACATTGAGGAAATTTACACAAGTATTGCCGCCAGCTACCCTTGCGCACGTAGCAACAGCTAAGGCACACGATGTGCTGGCGATGCAAACAGTGCCGTTGGATGAGGCTTGACTTTGAATTATATATTGCATTTGATTTGAACCTTGGTCTGGAAATCTATTGAACAGAAAGGAACTCGTAACTGGCCTCAATATGGCTAAGACTAAATAAAGGAAAAACGATAAATTTTTACAGTTTGTTATACAAATGAAACACATAATCCTGAGGAAAATGTTTATGTGTTCGATTATTTTGACTTACCAACAACAATTGAAACAATGAAAAATGCCTTCATCATTAAGTTTGATAATTAATGTATAATGATTAGGGTTGTTAATGATCAGAGTATTAAGACTGTAAGTTTGCTTATGAATTTTTAACTCCATTTTTTCAGCTTTTATACAATTTGTCTCTCGTCAGGCATTGACAACCTTATAGTTTCCAAAATTACAACAGAAGACTGCTGTTCAAACAAAAAAAAAAAAAAATTAAATATTTAGAATGAATTGCATGTGTAGGTTGTTTTACGCAATGTAAGCTGACTTTTTTCATAGAATTAAGAAATGAGCATAGTTTGTTTTGATATTGGAGTTATTTTCATTTTGTTTATTCTTCTTTTTTATATATACGAAAGACTGCTTGAATTTTGGACTTCTACTTGGAAAAAAACAGAGACTCAAAATAACAATTATTTACATTAAGAAAGAAAATTTAAGATGTTAGCAATCATTTTTTTTTGGTTGCCCATAACTATTATCGCAATCAAAATGTTACCCATAACCATTACATCAACCTATATTTTATATTGGTTGCCCATAGAATTTTTTTTTATCCATCAACCTACTTTTACCAAGTGCTTTTCATAAAAGTGCTTTTCATAAAAATACGAAAGATTTTAAATTTTGGTCACCATATTGGATCCGCCATTTCGAATTTTCAATTTTGGAGACAAAATTCTAAACCAGGTATCCAGAGAACCCCCCAATTCTATGCTTCAAATCGATTTCATTGATAATGGCGATAGCAATAATGACTTTGTTTGGTGTTATGGTTATGGGCAAGCAAAAAAACTTTCTGGATGCGATAATGGTTATGGGCAATCAGCATCAAAAATGATTGATAAATTACAATTATCTGGAGTTGTTTTCCTTAATGGGTCAGAACTGTTATTCCTTTGAGAAAAACACAAAAATATATACAGGTCTAACTTTGTGTTCTTAAGGTACATTTATATGTTTTAATAAGGCATGGAATAGCAAAAAATTGTAAATCATAAATAAACTATTAAGGAGTGTTTCTCTTAAGAATTTCTCAAAACTAATAAACCCGTCTGGCGTTTAAACGCCAAAAAATATCTAGTGATAGGTAATTTTGTTTTTATATTAAATTTTCATAGAAACTTTCTGTTTCTTTTAAATTGCTAAGTAGTCCAGTTATTAATTATCATAGCATTACAATAAAAATCGATCACTTACTTTTAGGCATCATGAAGAAATTTAAAAAAATATAGCTTTGTCTTTGCCTTCAAGTTTTAATATTCATAAGGTTATGATGCCTTTTTTCTTGCGGTATCTTTTTCGTGCGGTACTAAATTGCAACCTCCATGGAAATCGCATATTTAATGGTTTTTTTCTGCATGGCAAGCGTCTGTTATGCAATTTACCACAGTCAGTAAGAGCTACTATGAATTATACTAATGAATTTTATCTTTACAAAAATATTTTGCATTGTTAACCGACTCATTGAGAGGGAAAAATGGTTAAAATGGTTTATATAAAAATCAATTATTGGCTGTGTGTTTGTTGTATTAGGGCTGCTACGCCCACTTGTCCGATTGCGTCTAAATTTTGGAAATTGTTTAGTAGTAATATATTTGGTGTCTAGGTTTGATTTCGTTGTTGTAGCTGTTTTATTTTGAAGACGTTGGGCAAAATGTGTTTAAGTTGTATGGGGGCTGCCACGCCCACTTGTCCAAAATTTCTTGAAATACTTTTTTTTAACTTTCCTATACTTTAAACTAAAAATATCAACAAAATAATATTCTCTCTCTACCTTGTATGAAAAGCAACACTGTGCAAAGTAGGGAAGTACACCCGATTCTCGGGCCGTTATCACTAGTTTTAATATATTTCGGTAATTCTATGTCAACCGAACCCTCCCCCGTCCACTTCTATATTTTTAGTAAAAATGTTATGTAGGGGCTTACCATTTTTGTTGGAGTGTCTACGCTTAAAATCTATGCGACACCCTTTTCAATTCAAGATGGCTGACGCAATATGGCGGCTTTAATGAGAAAGCCACCCAAAAATTAAAATTGCCAAACTTAGTGGTTTGTAAAATGAGGTGTTCTTGCGAAAAAATAATTGTAATAAAAATTGTAAAGTAAAGTAAAGTAAAGTAAAGTAAAGTAGAGTAAAGTAAAGTAAAGTAAAGTAAAGTAAAGTAAAGTAAAGTAAAGTAAAGTAAAGTAAAGTAAAGTAAAGTAAAGTAAAGTAAAGTAAAGTAAAGTAAAGTAAAGTAAAGTAAAGTAAAGTAAAGTAAAGTAAAGTAAAGTAAAGTAAAGTAAAGTAAAGTAAAGTAAAGTAAAGTAAAGTAAAGTAAAGTAAAGTAAAGTAAAGTAAAGTAAAGTAAAGTAAAGTAAAGTAAAGTAAAGTAAAGTAAAGTAAAGTAAAGTAAAGTAAAGTAAAGTAAAGTAAAGTAAAGTAAAGTAAAGTAAAGTAAAGTAAAGTAAAGTAAAGTAAAGTAAAGTAAAGTAAAGTAAAGTAAAGTAAAGTAAAGTAAAGTAAAGTAAAGTAAAGTAAAGTAAAGTAAAGTAAAGTAAAGTAAAGTAAAGTAAAGTAAAGTAAAGTAAAGTAAAGTAAAGTAAAGTAAAGTAAAGTAAAGTAAAGTAAAGTAAAGTAAAGTAAAGTAAAGTAAAGTAAAGTAAAGTAAAGTAAAGTAAAGTAAAGTAAAGTAAAGTAAAGTAAAGTAAAGTAAAGTAAAGTAAAGTAAAGTAAAGTAAAGTAAAGTAAAGTAAAGTAAAGTAAAGTAAAGTAAAGTAAAGTAAAGTAAAGTAAAGTAAAGTAAAGTAAAGTAAAGTAAAGTAAAGTAAAGTAAAGTAAAGTAAAGTAAAGTAAAGTAAAGTAAAGTAAAGTAAAGTAAAGTAAAGTAAAGTAAAGTAAAGTAAAGTAAAGTAAAGTAAAGTAAAGTAAAGTAAAGTAAAGTTAAGTTAAGTTAAGTAAAGTAAAGTAAAGTAAAGTAAAGTAAAGTAAAGTAAAGTAAAGTAAAGTAAAGTAAAGTAAAGTAATGTAAAGTAAAGTAAAGTAAAGTAAAGTAAAGTAAAGTAAAGTAAAGTAAAGTAAAGTAAAGTAAAGTTAAGTTAAGTTAAGTAAAGTAAAGTAAAGTAAAGTAAAGTAAAGTAAAGTAAAGTAAAGTAAAGTAAAGTAAAGTAAAGTAAGGTAAAGTAAATTAAAGTAAAGTAAAGTAATGTAAAGAAAAGGAAGTCACTATTAATTCAATTATCTTAATATTATACGAATTCTACATAGCTATGCAAATTTCTGTTTAATGACAACGTGAATTACTAATATTTTTTAAATGGGGTAGTTGCGAGCTTCAGGAAGACTTAGAGCATGTACATAAAAGTTAGGTTTCAGCGATGCATGGTAGGAGTATTATGACGTTGTATAACTTTTGAAAAACTGTGTTTCATTCATTCCGATATTCAGCCAGCAAATAACGAGCTCTGGGGGTACAACTCGTCACGGTCTTCAACTTGTCCTAAAATTGCACAATTTTACGTGACAAGTTGTACGTTGACGGAAGCGGCAATTCGGCCCCTATTCATGTTGTTACAAAGCGAATGTAAAATTGTTGTCAATCACCATTGGTTCGGTATCTTTTGCTAGGCAATGATGAGCGTTAAAAAAACTGTAAAGCACATATTCGCTCATTTAATGCTGCTCTTTCTATGGTGAATTCGAGCGCAGCTGTTGAGGAACGCAATAACCATGGTCAATATTATTATAAAATGAATGGCCAGTGCATCACCGTATAGAAACGTGTAAACCAGATTCTGGCAAACAACCAGTATATGTACAAGTTTATATGTATTACACGGAAGAAGCCACCCGAATCAGGAGCGATTTTGAAGAAAATCAAGAATTTTACATTTCTGTGAAGCGCGAGCTATCAGATCACCTTCAAACTCAAAACTCATTCGCACAAATGCTTTGCAGGGTATCAACTATCTAAGAGCAATTTGAACCAATGCAACAAAAAAATTACAGGATGGTTATTTTTGCTGACAGGACATGTGGTCAACGATCGTTCAATTTGCCCGCAGTAAATGATGTTGCCAGGGGGGCCGGAAGCGGGGGAAAAAGGGAGGACAGTCTCGCCCCCAGTTAAAAATAAAGTGGGTGCGAAAAAATTATTTACAACAAAATAAAATGTTTTCACATATCAATTATATTATTAAATTCTTTGGAAAATTTATTTCAATTTTCTAAAATGACATGTTAGAAAATGAACAGCTTTTATATTGTTTTTGTGATTGTAGTATCCAACCGAAGGTTATCACACTGCATTAAAATGTTATAAATATTTTTAGTCTGATATAAACCAACTAGTAATATATAAGGAAAATTTGAAACGAATATTTTTCAATTAAAATTTTTTGTTTGTTTTTACATGCTTTTATTTAACTTATTTTTAAAACCGCCACGCGTACTGCGAAAGGGGTACATTAACTTTGTCATTCCGTTTGTAACGCCAATAAGGAGGCATGGCAGGTACACGAAAGTATGTATATTTTTGATCAGCATCACCACCTGTGTTGATTTCCGTGTATCCATCTGTTTGTTCGTCTGCCCGTCTATGATAACGAAAGCAGCCGTAATTTTTTATTCCTTCTAAGAAATGGAGATCAAGTTCGAGAATGAGCCATATCGGATGAAAACCACGCCTACCTCCAATACGCAGTGACTTTATTTTAAAATTAAAGAAATGCTTTAAAATTATACACGTAAGCTTTTATCTTTAATATAAAACCTTACTATGAAATTTGGAAAAATCGGATGAAAACCAAGCCTACCTCACATGCAAAATGGATTTATATTTTGCGTAAAATCTCTAAACAATCTGCTCAAATTACAGAAATCTTTTAGAATTTTGCACATAGGCTTTGATATAGACCACCACAATGATATTTGGTAAGATCCGATGAAAACCACGTCTACCTCCAATACAAATTTGCTTTATTTAAAACGTAAAACTGCTTAAAAATCTGCAAAAATAAAAGAGATGTCATGGAATTTTACACACAAGCTTTGATATTTAAAATAAACTATCTCTATGATATTTAGCAAAATCGGATCAAAAACCACGCCTACTTTCCAAATAAAGCGGCTTTATTTTAAACGTAAAATCTCTTAAAATCTACAAAAATTAAAATTGAAAAATCTTGAAATTTTGCACATAAGCTTTGATATATAGTATGAAATATCTCTGTGATATTTAGCAAAATCAGATGGAAACCACGCTTACCTCCCATTCAAAGTGACGTCATCAAAATAGAAAAACTTTGTAAATATATGAAACTGAATGACATCGGGCTTATATGAACCCAAATTTCACCCACATCGTTTATCCAACCCATACCTATGTTCTTCGGTATAATGTGGAGCCTTTAGACTAGAAAATTGTGTGTGCCATTTTACTTTTAATCGAACTTGAAAAAGTTATATATTAAGTGAAATCAAGTGTCCGTTGTATCAAGTGCAGTGTTTTCTTTTTGTTATATAAAAGCATTTCCAAAAATTGAAGGGTGCAGTGATTTTTGAAAAATGCTAGCAAACATAACCTCAAATGAAAAAGGATGTAAAAAAAACATATATATATATAGAAATTATGCTCAAATATGTTTTGGTTTCATTTAAAATTTGCAGGACAGTTTTTTTCAAAATCAATCTAAATAGCAATTTAAATGTTACAATTAAAAAGATATGTACTTAAAATTAAGGACCCAAGTCTTTGGCTTAAAGTCTATTTTTTTTGGAAATCTATCAGTCTGTGTCTTTGTCGTAACGAATAAAAGTTTCTGTGTCAAAGTTAATTTTCTTCACTTTTACGACCGTTTTCCTTGATTTTTTATAGACGTACGTCTTTGCCACAATGATTTAAGTTTTTGATTTAAAGTACAGCTCTTGGGAACCTAACATTCTTTGTGTCTTTGCCATAACGATGTTTTATCTTTGGGCACAATCTAACCCATAAAAGTCTTTCTCGCAAAGTTTATTTTCTTCGTTTTTACGATTTTTTTTTTCCTCGGTGCGAACTCCTTCTACGCCGTTTATCTCACTTTAACCGAATTTTGCAAATATCTTTTTTGAAATAATGAGCAAATATATTCTTTGAAAAATTTCGCAAATTTTTTTTTTAAATATTTATGAATAAAAATATAATTAACAACAAAATAAAACCGCAATATCTGTCGTATGTGGTATGAGGATCGAGCCTGGGTACTACTTAAGTCATCAAATTAAAATAATAAATTGTCTTGATAACCAACTGTGTTACGAAAGTAAAAAAAAACCTGCGATCGAATTCTGTACGCGAATATTGAACTTTTCAGTAACTGTCAATAAATAAAAGTGACATGTTGAAAATACTAATTGGCTTTATGAAAAAAAGAGAGCTCTTGAACTAATACTGGTATGAAGGCAGACTGTTTGTTAACCATTTGGTTGCACTGAAGGAGGGAATGTTAATAAAATAAATTAGCAATCTTCCCAGAAATTCCATTTTTGGGTAAAAGTTTCTCTTCTACCGTGCGTGGTGGCCACACACATCTTTATTTTTATCTTAAAGAGAGTCGGAATCAATTTTCCCATATTAACCCTACAAAGATAACCTACGTCATATTGACGTATGCTTTTTACATGTTTTGTACTCTCTCTTCAAATAGTGTTATCTTTCTAAGGTTTATTGCAATACTTTGAATTTACGACTTCTTTGTTAAGAAAAGTAACAATTTAGTTTCGGTTAAGTCGACCCTACTCTTTTGATATATGTTTTGCTGTCTTAAGACATAGATATGGAAACCTTTCTTATTCAAACATAATAAAAATTGGCACTAGAATAATATATAGGTACTGGCATAGTTTTCAGTATAGCTACCTGTAAAGCCAAAGAACTAGCATCGGTCATGACATCGATTTTTAAAATAGATAGCTTTGCTGCACTCTAGAAAATTACACAAGTTTCACTTGATTGCCTCTTCCTTTCTGCCAGTCTATCATCCAATTTTCAAACTAAGGTCCTTTTAAACAGTATTGTCTAGATAGGTTTGAAATCCCTGGTTCAAAGATAAAAACAGTTCTTATGCTAAAAACTAAATAATTCAACACTAGATCTTCACTTTTCTTATTTTGGATTCTTAACGCCATTTGGGCTGAAAAAATAGCTGAAAAAAGCTTAAAAAATTAAAACGAATAATGCAAAACATCCTTCACCACAAACACTGGAGTCAAATTTTGCATTGAAGCGGAAGAAGAGTAATGGTGTAAAATAAAAATCTATTCAAATTATAAACTTTTGCATTTGCTCCACAAACAGCTAATTGTTCTCGATAACAAAAAATTCTCTCTTTCGACAATTTCAAAAAAATTCAAAATTCAGCGCAGAATAATAAATGATCAAATGGAAAACGACGATGAATAAAAATAAAATTCTTAAAAATTGTCCAATAATAGAATTGTGCAATTTGTAGCACGCCAAAAATGCACCAAAATATTTTCACTTGCATTTTTTTCCATTTTATAACCAGTTATACTACGAACTATTCCGGCAACCAATATAAATTAGAAAAGGAAACTAAAAAAAAAAACTTAAGAAAGCTGATGACGTCGCGTCATGTTGCGGTAAGTTAATTTATAAAATTAATTCTTAGAGAAATATCTTTACACAGCAAAGAGCTAGTTAGTTGGCGTTACTTTAATATTTTTTCAGCAGATTGCACTCTCAGCATTTTTACATAATAAACTGAAACTTTGGAATATTATTTTATGTATATAATTTCCAGTTCCTGAACCAAACGATATTTTATTATTTTCAACATTTTGATGCCAACAATTTTGTGCATTTCCTGTTGTCTGTCAGCCATGTTATAGAAGCTCACTTTAGACAAAGCATCGCTGCATTTTGTACTGCTTGTTCTTAAGTTCCCACTGAAAGAAGACACGCACATTATGGCGACATTTTTGGTTTTTCCAACTTCCTCTAGCCTTTGATACTGTTATGGCTTAATTCATGTTCTGCTCGTTTATAATGAGTTTTTAATGCAACTTGGCAAGTATAATGTTGATATTTTGCAGATTTTTTTAAGAAATATGCTTAAATATATAATTCGTTTAGCACGTATTTAAAACTTTAAGTCAAAATATGTAATAAATTTTTTAATTAAGTTGTGGAACTTTTTTTTTTCAGTTGTCAGAATATAAGCATGTCAGCAAAGAGTATATATATATATATATATATATGTATATACTCTTTGATGTCAGTTGCTTTGAGTTTTAAGTTAAAGTTTTGTGTTTGTTGACTTTATGGTTGTTGTTTTTGAGCTCGAGGTGAACGAATATTTTAAAAACACTCATGATGTTGAGCAAGAATTCAAATATATATGAAGAAATTTATCGGCTGTTTCTTGACTGACAACGCAGTTAGAAAATGAAAAAATATTGCCTATCTTGTAAGCAGCTGCTTTTTGAGGAAATAAAAGTTTAAAGCATAATTTTTGGAGGTATATTCTTGATGATGCATTTATTAACCCTTATGTCA
The DNA here is from genome assembly GCA_914767935.1 of Coremacera marginata. Taxonomy (NCBI): domain Eukaryota; kingdom Metazoa; phylum Arthropoda; class Insecta; order Diptera; family Sciomyzidae; genus Coremacera; species Coremacera marginata. The sequence continues at coordinate 61,761,863 of OU612046.1, forward strand.
AATGCACTGACTTACAAATACTTTTATTCAATACACTTGGATACGTTTGTACCTTGTAATGATCATATTGTTACAAAAATATAATATGCTTGCAGATTTCTGCGTTACTGGTATTACTCGAGAGCTTACATGAATAATTCTAGTTATTCAGTCGTCGTTTTCATGTTTGTAATAAACCAGAATATTGACAAAAAGTTTATGTTAATGCTAATTTGCAATTTTCAGATTAACAGTTACAATGCCACGAATTACTTGCAAAATTCTTATAGATAATTTTCTGCTCTTTAAGAATGCCCCATCGAATTTTTGTATGCCTGGTTGCTGGCAGGCCTGTTAAGAAGCCTGCTGAGGGTGATTTTACTCATGCTAACAGCCATGCAAATCCATGTCATTCGAAATAAATTTATTCTTACATATTTTTCCTACAAAAACTTATATTTCAGGCTAACTTTTTCGTTAAAAATTACTATATATATTTCTTCAAAAATATCGAAAAATAATCGACATCAAGACGGCTTTAAAAAAATGATAAGTTGAAAATATTCTTATATAATAACAACTTAAAATAAAATAAAATTGAAGAATACTTTTATAAAAACAGACACACAAAAAATTGTTTAATAAGTTTGGTTAACCCTTTCTTTAAGCCATTCTAAAGGAGTGCTTCTATCAGGCCTCTTAGAGCAGGGAGAGTGGAAGGCATGAAAAATTGTCCCGTTTCATACAAAAAAGAAGTAAGACTGAGAAGCGAGCGGGGTAGTAATACGCAAGCTCAAATCCACTACGCCCAGGCCTGTTTTTAGGCATGCGATCACATGAAATTCGATACTCGAAAGTTAAAAAAATAAAGTTAGCATTTAGGCAAAAAATATTTGTTTTCGAGCGTATTTAATTACTAGATGAAACACCCGGAGTCACAAGGAGGCGGTGTAGTATTCAGGGCATTCTCGTATCCAGAATCCAAAGTCTGGGATTTTATCTGCAATCCAAAAATTTACAAAAAAAAAAAAGTTGTAATAATTTCACTTCTCTTTATTCAAGTGAATTTTGTATCTGAACTTCTATACTATTATATAAAAGAGCAATTGCATTGGTTGCTTCCACGAAACGTCTAAAAATTAAAAAATATTTCAATTATTTTTTCATCATTGGTTAGGTAACATACCCAGTCGTAACATAGGCTATATATTTTTAGATGCCTTACAGTGGGCAGTTTTTTTCAATATTATATATAAACCAAATGGTCAATATTTGATCGTGTTTTCTTTCAATTACTTACACCTAAAATTTTCTTTTATCAAAATCAAAATGATAAACAGGAATGTCTCTTTAAAATTGAAGAAAATCCCATTTCTGTTAGAAAGCATTTCAAGTTCCATTATTTCTACATTATTTTTCTACTGGCAAGCATTACACTTTCCATTGCTATTGTACATTACTTTCTTAAAGCAATTGCCTAGGCGGTAAGGCTTACTGCTTCCCTTCTAAAAAGAAGCGCAATTGTAAGGCTGAAAATATAGGCACAGCTGAAATTCAATTGATTTGCATAACTATTCGCCTTATGTAACATACAACGGTTTAAAATTTCAAAGTCAATTCAGAGTAAAGTTTGAATCCGATGAATGGAAGCGGATGCACGCATTATATCCGGCTAGGGATCGTCGGCTTGTGGGGTGGAGTCTTGCACCCAATCACCGAATGCTTCACGTTGCTGCTATATTATTTTAAAAAAAAGTTGCGTGCATAGATAACCAGCTCTGTGTTAATCAACAGATAGAGAGCAAGAAAACTTAACAGAAGGAAGTAAATTACATATAGACATAGTGAACCGGAAGTAGCTAGCACTGGCTGACACACAAAACACAAGCGTAGGAAGTTTTATGTTGCACGATGGTGGTAATGCAACCGTTGCCCTCCCAAACCATGATCCTAATGATCAGCTTCCAAGCCAGATTGAAATTCAATCAAATGTTCCTATTAGGATCCCTACCTTTCTCAACAACCAATCACCTTTTTGCTAGAAATCAAAGAAAATTATTTAAATATTCATGGTATTAAATTTTTCTTACATATAAAATAATCATATTTTATCATAATTTAATTTAAGAATTAATCAATGCATAAAAAAAATAAAGTAATTGGTTCGAATACTAATGAACAATATTGTAAACATTAGAAATTTCATAGTTAGGTAAATGCTTTTTTTTTTTTTTTACAAGAGATTAAAATATTATAAATATTATAGAAAAACGAATTTCATCTTTTAGTACATTCTCCAATAAACATAATCTCAGACGTAGAACAAGCAGAATATAAGAAAAACATTTTTATTAATTATAATATTTTTACCAAAACGAATTCTAGACAAAAAAAAAATGTTTAACACGAAAGTCAATGAACTCTGCGACACTCAACAGCTGTTTGCAATTTTGTTTTATGTATTGTATTAGGCAAGATTATGAAAAAGAAAAGAGAAAAGAGAAAAAGGAAAAAAAATACTAGGCAAGATTATGTTAACCAAGAGAAAAAGAGAAAAAAAAATGTTTGCTATGCTAGTAAGATTTCAAACAAAGTTAGGTAAAAGTTTTTTATATGAACATTTTATAAGAAGATGTAATTGTAATTCAGGTATGATGCAAAAGTATGGTTGTATGTTTTTTTTCTCAATTCCTTGTTATTCAATAAAAATTACAGGTTTTTTTTTTTAAATTTAGTCATTTAGAGGTGCATGTTAGACTCGATGTGAGAGCGCGAAAAAAAAATTGGCACAAAAAAAAATAAACTTGATGATATTAAGAGCGAACTGCTTTTACATTTACAAGAGAACTATTAAGAACTCGTCTAATTATAATTATCTTGTTTCAACTCACTTTTCTAATTGCGCTGCTCCCACGATGAAAGTACTTTCAGCGTTGAACTGCAAGAGAGCCAGTTTATCTAAAAGAGAAATATGCCTAACTCTTAATCCCCACCATTATAGGTTGTTCTTGATATTTTAACATTCTCCGGTATATTGAATTTAACATTTATCTTGGCCATTATTATGTTAGCGTGTTTGTAGGTTCTTTTTTAATATGGCTGCCTTTAACATTAAATTTAGTGTTAATTTTATTCTTAAGCTTTAAGATTTAAATTTTTAACTTTTAATATATAAATTCTAGTTTTAATTTAACTTTTTTTTCTAGTCTTTACAGTTTTTTTTTTTATATTTCGCACATATCTTTATTTTTTTTCTATTAGAATGTATTTTACTGTATTAAATATTGATAATAAAGTAAAATGGTTTTATAGAACAATTACTACGTTGACATTGTTTTTGGTAATACCACTTTTCTCACCACACTTAACGTTTATCGCGTTGCTGAGCTGTCGCAGCATGTTAACATTTTTGTTTCTTTTTCTTTAATTGTTTTCTTTTACATTCTTTTTATAATATAATATTTATATAGGCAATTTTATACTTTTTTTTGTATTTAAACTAGAATTTTCACCCGATATTAATTTTTAACTCGTTTTAACCCGTTTTTAACTAGCTTTAGCAAATTACACCAATTTTTCTTTTAATTTTTACACGAAAGATAGCATGTGGTTTTATCGCGTCGGTTGTTTAGTTTTGACTGTCGATTGATCATTTTACCACTTGAAGCAACGTAATTCAGCGCTATGATGAAGAGGAGTACGGTAAAATTTTAACTGGATTCTTTATGCCTCTTCATTAAAAATCCCTCATGTTTTGCTGTTTGATTATATGCTCCAAATTAAGCGTCAATCTATTAGAAGAATTTTTTTTTTTTTTTTTGTTTTACTAGCATTAGAAAAAGTTAGCGACGAGAATTAAAATTTACCCTTTAGGAATTGACGCCGTAAAAAAAATAGATTTTTCGATCTTAGGTAAAACATCCAGATTTTGATATTAAAGTATTATATCCAACAAAATTGGTAGGTAAATAATTTCTACAAGTAAATTAGCAAGAAAAAAAATTCAAATAATTTTAAGCTATTTAATTTGAATATTTATTCTGTTCGAAGTGAACAATATAACTATTTAAAAAGTAAGACTTACTCAGTTTATGCGTACTTCTTGCCGCTTGATAATAACTTAAATTTGTACTGAAATTTAAACACTTCAAAATTAATATAATATTTAATAATTATTTTTTTCTTTAATGAAACACAACTTGAATCGCCGGCTGCTGGATCGAAAAGATCGAAGCATTGGCTCGTTGATTAGAGCAAGGCTGTGTAATCCACCAAAAGAAATAGAATTTCCGGTGATTAGAGGAAGAAAATTGGTAACAAAAAAAAAGTGGAACAAAGTAACTTCCGATACAGTGGTTTATTTTATAACAATATCGTCAATAGAATTTGACAAATAGATGGCACTGGTTGAGTATTGCATTAAGATAAAGTTATACAAAAGTTAATTCAATTCCAATATTATTCCATCTTCTAAAGCTCCAAGTATTCTACACTTACTCTGAAATGTACAGATGGTTTGGCAGAAATCAAATAACAGTTTTTTTTTTTTGTTTTCGCAATAATACTTTTTATATAATAAATATGTAATTCATATAAATTAGATATATAATAATATAAAACATATTTTTGGAATATTTCATTATTTTTCATTCATTTTTTTTTTTTTACATTTTGATTATTTTACGCACAAAAAAAAAGCATGTTGCTCGAAAAAATAAAAATATGACAAAGTTTTATTATTTTCAAAAAAAGACAAACTGATGGTATGAATCAAAACACATCGCAACTGCCTATACTTTAGTTAGGGCAATCGTAAGTAACTTTACTCACTAGCAGTGGTGTAGATAGCTTTTGGTTCTGGCGTGCATCCGTAAAAAAAAAATAAATACCTTCAAAAAATTGTCTTTTGAATATCTGAGTACCAGTTTGTTTTGTGACGCCATATCAGTTTCACAGCCCAACTTTGCTTAAACGTCGAAAACGTATGAAAGAAGACGGTATTGCATGTCAAATATGTGTTCAAATTTACATATATATCGATGGTTAAGCGCACAGAAGTGATAAGTGCTCTTTTGACGAAAATTGGTTAACTGCGTCTTCCAACTCGTCACTTTATAATCTATATTGTGTAAAATCATATTAAATAAAATATCATTGAAGGATGATCAGTACAAGGCTAAAAAAATTGTTTTGTACTTAAATGTCCGAAATTCAAAAACAAAATCAGCGTTGCTGAACATTTTAAATTTTTCACTAATCACTTTTGTAAGCTGAACCATCGATATATATTTTTATTGCGGGTGTAGTTGAAAAAAAGCAACAAATTTCGTCAGTGTGACATATGCTAAGTTAAGTATGTTAACTTAAGTATGTATACAAAGCCTGCAAAACAAGAGAGGCAATGGTGCGATGGCAGCTTGTTGAACTTGTAGCCGTATGGTGTGCTGTTCAATGCGAGCACGGAGCAAGAAAAGGCAATTGATACCTAATAGGTTTTTTGACAATTTCTTCTTCAATTTTTTTATCCTACAATCAACTCAACTGTTTTTTCCATATCATTTTAATAGCAATATTATATCTTTCTCTAATTACAGCTTCGTCAGAGCAGATTGCCATCAAATATGTTGGATGCCATCAAATACCAATGCCTATGTTGGCACACTCCATGAAATACCAATAAACTTCAAGTACAGTAAAATTCAACTAAAAATAAAAAAACTGCAATTGCAATGAAATAAGTAAAAGCAATAGTTAAAAAGAGTAAACAAAACTACGTCTATACAACGAGCTAAAAGCTAACAATTTCTAAACGTCACTCATAGACGTTAAAATGCCTTCAACATGATATTCCAATGGAAAGCAGCTTCAATACAACCAACTCCGACAGCAACATTATCACTTCAAACACCATCAACAAAAGCAGTGCAAAACACAGTTAAAGCAATAACAACAGCTACAGAAAAATCATCAGTGACGACGACGACGACGACGACGATAAAAAGGACAGCAGCATTGCACCGAAAAAAGATATCCACCAAGTTGAGCTCATCTCCAGCCATATCCACAAGTGCTACTTTTGCACTCACACCATCTTCATACACATCGTCAACGTTCTCATTAGTAGCACTGCGAAGAAAATCAAATGATAGAAACAGCAACAACGATAACACCATCAACGACATTTATAACAACAAGAGCAACACAAACTACAAAAGCAATAACAGGAACACAGCTTATCACATGTATCACCAAAGAGACAAAAATGCTTTGCAAAAACAACAACAACAACTCCAGCAACTACAACAGCTACAAAAGCACCAACCAAAACAGCAAAAACAATGGATCCGCACATGCTTTGTGGTTGCCATTTGTCTATCGCTACCCCCATCAACATTCATGTCACCACATCCACCAGCCTTGGCAACACAAGCACAGTCGTCAACCACGTACCTATACCCCGCAATGTCCACCTCATCAGCAAATCAACCTCAACACTCCAAGAGATATGCACAGCTAGCTAGTAATTTTCGCACAGGGAGTGGGAGTGGCAGAAGCATGCGTTTTTTAAGCTCTTTGGATGGCGTTGGACTTGGTGTCGGCAGCGCTAGTAGCGTTCTTGGTGTTGGCCATGGTGTCGAAAATAGTCATATAGAATGTCCTAGTTTTGACGAGAGCTCTGCATGTCCGTGTTATAAATTTGAAGATGGTGAGTTTTTTGTCAGTGTTTGAATTGTTGTCGATTTCAAATTTGAGTGTAGTGACAATTAACGCTGTAAGCGTTTTTTATTGCGCTTCAAGCGAATCTTTGGCAAGTTTTTCTCCTGAACTTTGGTTGACCAGAGAACTACTCACAATTTTTTCAAAGATTTTTTTGTACCTATCAGCCATTCCATAGTAAAAGTATATTTTGCGATTATATAAAAATGAAACTTGAAAAATTGGCTTTTATGCGTTGACGGAGGTAAGCTCAAGAACTGCTGCACCGATTTTAGTGAAATTTTTACTATTCTTACAATAATTTATTATAGAGTGTCCATGTAAGCTCAGAATTTTTATAAATTAAATAGCTGAAAAGTTTTTGGCTAATAATCTGGCGTAAGTGGAAATTTTTATCAAATCCAGGTCTTTTTTGCCATTTCCTGCCTTAACAATAAAAAATATGTCGACATGATGTATCGAGAAATGAAAGATCTTTGTCATTCCTACAAAAAAGTCACAGGTGCCATATATCTAGGATCAACAATTTTGTCGTAAAAGTTATATTTTAGTGGAAAATTGCTTCAATTTCTGGGCAATGCTTAGCCCAGTATTAGCAGTTTTAGAATGCCCAGCCCAGTATTGCCACTTTTTAAGGCCCTAATTCCTCAAAAAATCCTTTAATTTTAATAAAATTCCTCAAAAAAATTTTTGTAACGATATTTTCTAAATTAATAAAAATCATTTTCTGTTTGTTTGTGTGTTTCTTGGTTTGACTTTTATACAAATCTAAATGACTGATCGGATTTCGCTTAAGGTTGAAAAATGTATGAGTTGCGTCCAAGTTTTAACCACGCCCCCTTTTTCCGCCCAGAAATCAGTAAAAATGCAATATTAAAAAACTAGTTCTATTGTATGAGACTAAAATTTGGTAATTTAGTTTATATGAGTACTTTCGGAAGTTGTTCAAGAAATGGGTTTCTTTGGGGTTCTTTTACTGCCCACAAATCAATGAAAATGCAATATTTCAGTCGTTTTTGGTCGTACAAGACTAAAGTTTAATAATGAAGTTTGTTTGCTTACCGTCGGCAACTGTTCTAAGAATGGGTATGGTGGCACCATAAGCGCGCCCACTTTTAAGAAATCATTTAATCTCCAAAACTTCTGGGCCGATTGCGCTGAAATTTTGGCAGTAGATTGTTTTCGAGCACGAAATGTTTAACGGGGAAAAAAATTTTGCCACACCCGCTTTCACCGCCCACAAATAAAAAAGTATGAGGAAGCTGCGGACAACTGAGTCCTGCTAGTTACTTATATTTTTGACTTCATCCATTTTTGTTTAAATTTTTGGAATTTTATTTACTCATGAAATAAAAAAACTTATTTGAGTAAAAAATTTTTAAGAATTTTTTCAAACATTTTATTAACCACTCAAATTTGGTTAAAATGGAGGGAACAGCTAAATTCTCTAACTAATGATAGACAATATCTGCCAAATGTGCGTCGCGGCTATTTTTTTCCTATGGGCGTTCTTTTGTTGAAATTTTCCATTACATTTTCGCGTAATTGCGGCTGCATCTCCCGACTAAGAGCTCAAATATTGCCTTTGAGTGCTTGAATATTTTCCGGAGCATTGACGTAGACTTTATCTTTAACGTAGCCCAAAAAAAAGTCTAACGGTATTAAGTCGTACGATCTCGGCGGCCATTCAAAGTCTCCATTTCGAGAAATCATACGACCAGGAAATTTTTCGCGCAATTGAGCCATTGTTTCACCAGCTGTATGGCACGTGGAGCCGTTCTGCTGAAAAAAAGTAGTCCACGCCCATATCATTAATTTCAGGCCAAAAAAGTCAGTCAACATCATTTGGTAAAGCAATCCATTAACTCAAACAGTCGCACTAGCATTATTTTCAAAAAAAAATGTGGTCCGCCACTCCAAAAACCAGAAACGAACATGAGTTGGGGTCTTTTCAGCAATAACTTTAGCTGTACGAGACGGCGCTTGATGTTGACCAAAAACAGTACGATCTTTACGAGTCGTATTCACAATATTTTCACTGTTTTTGTAGTAAATTTTAACTACTTCAGTGTGTTGTGCGATTGTGTATCGATCCATATTTGCAAATCTCCAAGTATTTCGTTATTAAATATCACCTAATGACAGTTGTGTGTTGCCATCTGCAAAAAGGTGGAAAACTTAAATGACACTTCTTGTTAAAAGACTCTTTATCTGTACAGAAAGCTTCGGCACCCAACGTTACGACGTTGCCCATGAGAGTTGGGCAAATATATCGCACGTCGTTAAATCCGGTTCAGAAACTCCAACTATGATCTTGAAGCATATATAGTGGGTGCCACAATAGTTACTTTTTCTGTGAATGAAAGCAGAAGACTCTTAGAGATCGCATCTTCAATATCACCCTCAAGAATATTGGTCATTGAAAAGGTAATAAAACGTACTTTTTGAAAATATTTTACATCCCAACGCGTGCTGTGTAAGGGGTATATTCAAAATATAAACATCTTTCTAAAAAATTAAGATCAAGTTTTTAAAATGAATTAAATCAGATGAAAACCACGCCTACCTCTCATTAAAAGTGAATTTACTTTAATGATAAAATTTCTTAAAAATCTACAGAAATTGGCGAAATGTGTTGAAATTTTGCACATAAGCTTCTACATATAATATTATATTTAACCATATATAATTAACCATCACTATGATATTTGATTTGATATTTGGTAAAATCGGATAAAAACCAAGCCTACCTTGCATCCAAAGTAGCTTTATTTTAACCGTAAAATCTATTAAAAACCCGCAAAAACCCCTTTCTAAAAATCCTAGACAGGATGCTGCCAAAGATAACTTTTCGAAACGCTATAGGGTTGTTTTACCCAACAGGCAATTGTGGAGTAGTGATAGCCTTCCTGCTGATCCTGGCGCACGTGTATGGTATACTAACGGGTCTAAGCTTGAAAACTAAGAAACAGGAGCGGGGACTTACGACCCTAATTCCAAAAGGCTCTTCTAATGGGCCATTCTATATTCCAAGCAGAGATTTACGCCATTGAGGTATGTATCCGGGAATGTCTTCATGGCAAATCTATGGGGGCACATATTTACATATTTTCAAAAAGTCAATCGGCACTAAAGGCTTTACATTCCTATGAGCTCAAATCAAGACTAGTTTCTGATTGCGTGGAAACACAAAATGCACTGGGACAAAACTACAAAATAGAATTGTGGTGGGTACCAGGTCATGAAGGTTTCGATGGCAACGAAATGGCGGATTGCCTTGCCAAAAGATGACCATCCCGACCTCATATTGGCCCCAAACCATTTTGTTGTGTTGCTAAAAGCTACTTTGCGGAAAAGGTTACGATCTGGGAACACAATAAATTCCGGTGCCACTGGAACAATACTAATGGACAGAGGCAAGCAATGAAATTTCTAACTCTAAGTAGAGCCAAATTGAAAGATTTACTCAAGCTAATCAAAGCAGACCTTAAAATTTCAACAAGAAATTTTACTGGTCACTGTTTACTTAGATACCAGCTCAAAACGATGGGCCTATCTAATTCAGATATCTGCAGACTTTGCGAGGAGGAGGGGGTAGAAGCCCCAGAGCACATTCTATGTCAATATCCGGCAAGTGCTCCCTTCAAAAATATTAGACACCAAGCCAGATACAGTGCTGAAATTTTTAAAAAGCCTAAATCTGGAAAGTTAGTCAAGGACTCGCACAATAAATCGTATGGTTCGAGGTGCACATGGCCCACTATAAACAACAACAACTCTGAAAAATCCGCAAAAAATCAACAAATGTCTTGAAATTTTGCACATAAGCTTTGATATTTATTGCTTTTTTTTATTAAATACTATTAAATTTGGCAAAATCGAATTAAAACTTTCCATACTTTCCATACGAAGTGAAGTCATCAAAACATAAAAACCTTCGTAAATATATTAAACTGAATGTCCTCGTATCTGTATGTACTCAAATTCCGACCAAATCGTTCTAGCTATACCAAACCTTGCACATATATTCTTCGGTAAAATGTGAAATCTCCAGACTAGAAAAGTGGGCGTGGCATATTACTTTTAATCGAAATACTTCTAGACCGTGTGCCTGACTTCAACCAAATTTTGCAAATATATTCCTTGGTGTAATAAGTAGTCCATAGTCTAGAAATTTAAGCGAAATAAGACAGGGGCGTGGCACTTAACTTTAAAATGAACTAATTCTATAGCCTTTTTGGCAGACTTCAGCCAAATTTCCCGGAAAAAAAATTTAGCAGAATTAAACAGGGGACGTGACATTTTAATGTTTATATAATACCTACACCCATTCTTATGTTTTAGCTTTTCACATGTTAAGGTACATAATTTTCTATATACTAATTCAAATGGTGTGTATTGCATTATGCTATGTGGAGTTGTATTATATGAATATGTATAATAAGGTAACAGTTCATCCCAGTTGTCTTTTCCGTCCAATGCCATTAGAAAATCGTTTAAAAATCTATGGTTTCTTTCTTCTGTTCCTAACGTTTCATGATGATATGGTGTTGAAGTGGTTTTGTCTATATTCATCATTTTGCAAATATTTACTAGTAATTCGTTCGTGAATTTAGTACCTTCGTCTCTTTTTAACTTTCTAAAACAACCATATTTTAGTATGCATTTTTTTTCTACTATGGTTTTTGCAACACTTACTGCATCTTTTGTAAAAAGTGGAAAAGCTTCTACAAATTTTGTTAGTTCACATTGAATAGTAAGCATGTATCTTTATGTATTAGATGGTCTAAGCGGACCTACTGCATCTATTGTAACAACATCGAACGATGTGCTTGGTGTTTCTGTTATGGTTAATCTTTATTTTGTATACCTAGTGATTTTTACCTGATTACAAATTTCACATTTGTTAATATATTCCTTCACCATTTTATTCATATCTTTCCAAACGTATTTCTTTTTTAGTTTTGCTATGCTTCTTCTTATACCGCAGTGTTTTGCAGTTCTTGTAACATGATTATCTCTTATTAATTATCTCTATTTTCATTTCTATTCTATTTTCTCAATTTTTTTCGGTGGAGTATACAATATTATGTCTAGACAATTCTCTTTATTATTTTCTTCTAACTCATTAAATATTTCTTTAAACTTGTGCACAGATATATCTTTAAATATTCTCTCATTCTTTGCTAGCGCTAATTTCTTCAGATGTTCAGATAGAATAACAATTTTTTCAAAATCAATTTTAACTCTGAAAATGTCTTATGATTGTATCCAACATGTTACATATTTTTGAATTTATATATTTCACAAGTGTGACCTTTATTAATTTCTCTTGCATGCTCAAATTTTAACTTCTGCACTCCTCTGGTGTCAGATATTGATATACACTCCCATATATGAAGATGATCAGTCTTCAATGGTGACGTGCCCGCGGATATTCCATTTACGCCCTTACTTGTTTTCTTATTCTTATTATTTTCATTTACTCCATTAATTGTTTCCTTATTTTTCATTGCTCTCGTTAGTACAGTTATATTATTTACCGGTATCTTTTCTTTTCATTTTTCAGATTTTAACTCTATTCTCGATAACGCGCCAGCATTTGTACAACCTTGTTTAAATATAATATCAAAATCGTAATCCATTAAATCTACTCTTATTCTTGCTAATCTTAAAGATAGGCCCTTATGAGTAAATAAACTAACTTGTGGTCTATGGTCTGTATACACTTTGAATCTTCTAGCACACAAATATGGCCTGAAATTATTTATTCCCTAATGTATTGCTAATAATTCTTTTTCTATTACTGCTTTATTTACCTCATGTTTGTTGAGAGATTTACTCGCAAATGCTATTGGTCTATCACTTTCCATTTATCCCTGAGAAAGTACAGCTTCTAGTGCATAATTTGAAGCATCAGTCGTCAAGATAAAAGGTTTTGAAACATCTGGGTAGCTTAATACTGGTGGTGACATCAGTTTTTGTTTTAAATTTTCAAAATAATTCTGGCAATTCTGTGACCAGCCAAAAATTCAATTTTTCTTTAATAATTGATACTAAATATTGATAATCACTACAAATTTCTAATATTGATTCTTTTGATTGCTTTTCTAGATTATCTATCTTAATTTCCTTGAGAATTTTTTTAAACCTATTCTCATCTGGTAAGCTGTTCTTAAAATGCAATATTTCATAATTTTTCATGTTTTCTATACCCAACGTTATTTTTGGTACAAAAATTTTATCCGGTGTTGTATTTAGAAATTGTACATGCTTAACTCCTGATGCTGGAATTATCATGTTTGCTACAAACACTCCTTTACTAATTTCTTTGCCATAAACTATGTTTTCTTCATCTACATCTATATTTACAGCTATTACTGACTCTGCCCTTGGAGGAATTTTCAAGTTTTTAACAGTTATTATTTGCGTGTTCATCGGTATTACAAACTCTTCGTCATCTGACACAATTGTTAGCGTATAGGTCTCATAATCTATTTTACAATTATTCTTTATAAGAAAATCTCTACCTAAAATCCCATCTGATTACAAATTTGTATTTTCATCTACTATATGAAATTTATGTGCTAAAATCCTATCTTCCCATTTTAACTTAATATTTGAACTTCCTAAAGAATATGTTATTTCACTAGTTATTCCATTTATCTCACAAATATCATTAGCGTCTATATCATCGTTTAAAATGAAGTTTTTCTGTATCTACTAGTAACGTTACTATATTATTACCAATCTTAGCACGAACATAATTTGATATCTCATTTGATCTAGTTACATTTATATATCTATATTTTTTTGCTATTTTCTCTCCACTTCTTACGTAAGAGTTCCCCTGTCTCCGGATACCGGGGGCTTCTTATTTTCCCTGGTTGTTAGTTCTATTTTTATTATTGTATCTATACCCATTATTATTATTTTCTCTACTGTTATTACCTCTAAAGTTATTTATACATATACATTTTATGTAATGCAACAGAAATTATTATTATCAAAAGGACTGTTATAATAATTACTTTAAACATTCTGAATTCTATTTATCCTTTTCTGAACGTATGTTTAAAAATATTGATTTATTCTATATGCTATGTATATAAATATGCAAATTATGATTATTGTTGATATAACGGTTAGTGTTGTCTGCTGAACCTCGGTTTTTGTTACAACTGATTCTAGATTATTTTCAATGTTTTCATTGATTGTAATGGTTTCCTTGCTGTTCTGGTCAAGTCTTCTGTAATATTTGGTATCATGCAGTTCTTCTTTTGCTTTGATCAGTTTAGCTATCAGTTTCTTCTTGTTTTCACCTGACGCCAGATGGATCACGCGGTATAACTCACCAAGCTTCTTTTCAAGCTTATTGCTTTGCCTTCTCTCGACTTCCTTCTGTGTTTAACTTCTTCTTGCTGTGTCCTTTTGCACTGTCTTTGATGGTATTTCTCCAATGTGAGTGGCTTTGGTCCAGCTGTCAATGGTGTCGGAATATATATCTGCTGTGTAACTGTATTGCCTTGCGCTACGTTTTCTGGTACATATTCTACTTCTGCAAATGCTGCTGGTTGGTTCAACTGCTCGAATAGCTCATCTAACCCTTCTCTTGAGTATGACATTAGGTCTTTGCTCTTTTGTATTTTAATACGTGACTTTAATTTGCAGGATTTATCTTGCTGGCATGAACGGTGTCCGCAGGATCGTCATGTTATGTTTTAGCTTTTAACGTAAATTTAATTTTCTTCCCTAATGTGGATTTTTAAGCGAGCCACGCTGATAATAAAGGCCTCAAGGCCGCTCTGTTAGATTTCGAAAAGAAATTAAAACGACAGCTTAACTCAATAACTTGTCTCTTTTTTATTTTTCCAAATTCACTTTCTTAAATACTAAATTTACAATATATTCTTATATCTAAGACACACTCCATTTCCAGTCATTCTTCCAAATATATTTTTGTAACCAATCATAAACACTTTGGCTACAAAAAAGGTTAAGACTTGCATTTTCTCAAGCCACATATTTCCTTCCAGCTTCCTTTTTACTCTGATTGATTATATGTTGGCTTCTCAGAATTAAGAAATTCCAATTAAGAAATCAATCATTTCATCAGATGCGCTACTTTAAGATGTTTCTCATGAAAATGCACTTTTACACATTTCGTCACATGCTGACCCACATGTGCACACTGCAATATGATCTCGTCTTTTTATTTCCAAACATAAGTGGCCGCTCGCGCTAACCCCCTAGCCACACGTGCCAGTTCGAAGACAGTAACAGTTCGAAAAACTCAATACACTCTCACTTTTCACTAATACACTCACAACTTGACATCACTGGCAGTCCACTGGCAACAACTTTTACTGAGACAGTGAATTTTGACAACCACAGCCAGTGCGAAATCGAAGTAAGGAAACAGTGTTTTATTTTCTACCTAAAATATTCGAACTTTAAATATGCACTCTTCTTTCATGTCTTGTAGTGAAATATATGCAATTATTTTAATTGTCCTTATTTGAAACATAAAATATCACATGCATAAGTTGCATTTCATTTTGTAAAATATTGATAAACAGATTTTTCAAAACAATTAGTTCTCCATTTTTATCCCATTTAAGTTTCGTGCTGTGTTGGCATATGAAGCATCACTGAATAAAAGCAACCGAAATAATAAAGTGGTCGAACCTTTGCCTTTGACGACAGTTTGCAAATGAACATTTACTATCACGTGTGGCCGCAGCGTATCTTTGTAGATTATTTCGAAACATTTTCGTAGTTAATTCTTTGCTGGCCTGCCAACTATCACGTGTGGCTGCAGCGTAAGCCCAATTTACAATTTATGAATCATTTTTCTTTAATTGTTTTTTTCTTTCTTTTTTTTCTATATTTTTGTCGCTACTAAATTAAATCAAATTACATTTACATGTGCTAAGCATTTCAAGGTTCTGACATAGTTTGTGACTAGGTGGTTTAAATTTGTTTTATTTTATTGTGTTTTGTTTTGTTTGATTTGTTTATTTGTTTAATTGAGTTGTGTGCACACAACACCATTTTCCGGCTTCAAGCAAATTTTGCACACATATTTTTTTGATATAATGAGTAGTCTGTATTCTAGAAAATTGGAGGGAATTACATAGGGGCGTGGCACTTTTATTTAAACGAACTTTTTTGGGGATTGTCCGACTTTAACTACATTTTTAAAATATATTTTTTGGAATAATGTGTATTCCGTAGTCTAGCAAAGTGGACGGGAGTAGGTATAGTCTGTGGCACTTTAATTTTAATCGAATACCTTCTAAAATTCATAATTCCTCCATTTCCTTACAGCTGAAGAGTTTCAGGTGGAAAATTGGTTTCTTAAACTTTCCTGGCCATAGAATAAACTTTACGTAATTTAATGTAAAAGACAACTGCAACAGTATGTCAGGAAAAAGTATTAATATTTAAACGTACCTGTAGCGACCCTTTATTGAAAATTTGATCTATATGATCAAATAGTGCTCTTTAAAAAAAAAAAAAAAAATCTGAATTACTCTTTATTTAAGCTAAAATTTTCTGAAAACTGGTACGCACTTCGTTTTTCATTTCATTTTTCTTTAAAATTAGTTATTAAACATGACATTCGGACTAAAATTACCAGAGTTAATGATTTTTTTCTGTTTTCGATGTGCCAGAAAAGGGCACTTTAAGTTTGTTTGAAAAAAGCAAAGTTTCAACCGCTTTAACATTTTTTATCCGATTTTTTGTATTTTTAATTTTGTGTCCAAAATAGCTCACAATAATTCTAAGTTCACTTCTGGATAAATTTATAAAAATATTTATTTTTGGATTTTTGGGAATTTTTCCAATACTCAAAGTCGAACTTCTGTGAAGATATCCCAAAATCTTCAGCTCAACTTTTTGCTCAATTCGCCGCGAAATATATCTGAATTTTGAGTTCGCCGTTTATACAAGAAAAGATTTTTAGTAAAATTTTAACTTCAAAAACTAAATATATATGCTAAATTCCTTCCTAAATTAACTATCAATCGTCATTCGTACCGTAAAACGACCTATAAGTGAAATACTCGGTTCAGCAAAATTTGTTTTTTTCGTAAAAACAAAAAAAAAAGAATAGAAGATGAGAACTTTTCCTGAATGTTTGCCTAAAACTCAACCATTATGAAGAAAATCGACTTGAGGTATTCAAAAGCTCCGGTCTATCGTCCTTGGTACCGAAATCTTAGCCAGATTGCGAAAAAATGTTATTTTTATATGGAAATCAGATTTCCACACCCCAAAACTTACCCCAAAACAAAAGTTCTCATCCTGCATTTTTGCTCAAAAATTAACCTTTATATGGAAAATCGACTGGTCACATGTTCAAGCCCGGGTCTATCGTCCTTGGTACCGAAATTTGGACCAAACTGCGACAAAAAGGGATTTTCGTATGAAAATCAGAAATCAATACCAAAAATCATACCCCAAAACAAAAGTTCTCATCCTGGATTTTTGTTTAAAAATCAATCGTTATTTGGAAAATCGACTGGTGGTATGCTCAAGTCCGGGTCTATCGTCCTTGGTACCGAAATTCGGGCTGAAGTGAGATAAATCGTGTGTTATTATGTTTTGAGTTCCATATATTAGTACCAATTTTGAGTTTGGCTTTAAGGGGGGGCATGACATTGGCAGTTTTTTGCAATTGACTTTTTTTAAAAAATTTTGTATAGCGCATTTTTAACTTTTGCGCTACCTACGTACGGCAGCTGGTATATACTTGTTTTACTTGCTACCTGACTTTTGGTGGTTGTTATTTCGTACCTACTTGAAGGGTGGGTTTTTTTTTTTTGTGTTTTTGAATTTCTTTATATTTTTTTATGCTTATAACTCATATAGGGGAATTTTTATTTTATATGCTCAAATATTTGGCATCTTTTGCAGCGTGAAGTCGTAGTTTTTTTGTGAAAAATATTGAAAATTTAAAAATGAAGCGTCGTTCTTTAGATCGAAAAGGCAAAAGAGGTTTTTTACACAAAATCATTACACCAAGAAAACCTATTTCAACAGAAGAAATGGAATCTGAGGTGGAGCTCACTAGTACATCTGCTAAAAAAACTTCATGGAGCATCAGTGGATGTTGGTTGTGATGAAACATTTTTCTACTGTATATTACAATATGCTGAAATATTTTTGGCACAACACAAGATAACGAAGGCATACAGTACGAAGCAGTCATGGCAGATTGAAGATAACCTTTTTTTTCTTTGTTCACAAACTTTGAACGCGTTTATCTCGAAACCATGTTTTTCGTACTGGTTGCGGCACTAGCGGGTTCATTTTTTGACGAATTTTTTTTTTTCTGTATTTTTTTAAACTCGATTAGCTATCCTATGACACGAGCTTTTCTTTTAAATTTTCTTTCGATTTTTTATGAATTTTTAAAGTCAATATTTTTTTCGAAAAAGCCCACTTTCAAATTTGGAACATCACCAAAAATTGAAAAAAAATTAAAAAAAAAGCTAGTGTGATACGATAACCAATTTTGTTAAGATTTAAAAAAGTTATTTTTTTCCAGATCGGACAATTTTTGCAGTTCCCAGCGCTGCAACCACGAGGCCCCGTTTTTTTCTCTGCCGCCAGTTTGGAGCTCTATTTAATTTCTTAATTTTTTTTCTTGTAATTTGTTCAATTCTCTACAATAATAAAAAAAATGTTTGTTTTTGACTGAGTTATGATTTTTTAAAAATTCATCTGTCTGTTTTCTCTGCCGCGAATGTTATGTCCCCCCTTAATAAACTTGTCTATCCTTCATGATAAAATTTACAAAATTGTGATTAAAATATTCTCAATTACATATTTTTAAAAAATTATTCTCTAAATTTAGTAATTGTTTAGCATATATTTACATCTGAAAGTATGCTATGATATTTCTCGTTTGGTTTTTGTGTTGAAAATTTTGAAGCGTTTTGTATTTCATAATTTGATTAAAAAGCTTTTTAAGCTTTTAAAGTAATGTCATAGAGTGTAGATTATGATCTAGAGATAGCATCAACTTTGCTAAATCTCTGGCAAACAGAGTCATTTCACTTAAAAACATGAAAAAAAAACTCTGTTAACCTCTGTTAACACATGCCAGAGATTTAGCAGAGTTGGTGCAATCTCTAGATAATAATTTACACTCTATGGTAATGTCGTTATTAGCATTAATATTTGTCTTATTCACCCTGTTGTGTTGACTACGCAAGAAAAGAAAAAATCTTTGAAGAGAAACAAACTAGATAAGTGAGCATACACTAGACAAAAAGAGATGACCTATGAATTGAAGGAAAGCATGGAAACGAATATAAAATTGCGGGAAATCAGCTCCAGAGAACCCAGGTTCGAGTCCTCCATGACACCATGACACAGAAAGTTTTTTCAATTGAATTAATTTTTGTGTGCGGCCGTCACCTCTCTGCAGACAATGACAAACCTCAGAGAGTAAAAACTGCCATGCAAAGCTACTTGAGAATATACGTCGTTCAGAGTCGGCATAAGACTTGTTGGCCCAGTTCACGAGCATTTGTGTTCAAACATGTCACAAGCGCACACAACACAATTGATTGTAAGAAGCTAGATCAAAGTTCTTTCAAGGGCTGAAATGGCCATTTCGTTTTTTTTTTGTTTTATTTTTCATGGAATGGAGACGTGCGATGAATGAAACAGACAATTGCATAGGATATATTTCATTACAAGTAGCAATAAGAAACGTAAAAATAAAAGAGTTAGGATGAAAGAGTGGTTTAAAAAATAAATGACCTATCAAATGAAACTCTTAAAAGTGATAAAAATTTTTGCAAACATTTTTGATAAATTTCAATAAAGTTCAAAAAGTTTTGATAAACTTCAATAAACTCCGCCAAAAATTTTCCTGACCTCTCCAATTTTTTTCACCGCTTCTTTGTTTTCTGTAGATATGATTACCGAACTATGAAAACAAGATAAAAAAAAAACAAGATGATGAAAACCAAGGTTGATTTATAAGGTTGTCGCAAGGGAGAGAGCGAGTACCCATAATTGTCAAATCGAAGTTGACAGCTCATAGAAAATCTGCAAGTGCTCTCTTTTATCACCCATTCTTCTTTCGTAGTCATTCGCAAAATTGGCTGGTTTTGACAATTATGGGTATTGCGAAGAGAGTGCGATCAGCCCTGCGACAACCTTATAAATCAACCTTGATGAAAACAAACGAACTGCAAAAAGATTGTCAATCAAACACTTACACACGTAAAGCCGTTGGACAAGCATAATAATTTTATTTTAGTCAATCATGATAGCAACGAGTTTAAGTAACGCCTACAAACAAATATTCAAAAATATATTAATATATAAATGATTGATGTCAAATAATTGACCGTGCAAGATGCGCATAGGGAATATCACAAATCTTCACGTACACATGCTTGATGTCCAATGATTGACCGTGAAAAGTCCGCATTAAGAGGCTTCCTGTGTATCATAATGCTGTTTCTTTCTGCACAGTGCGAATTAGACTATCCATTTTGTAGGGTAGTGTCGCTAATCTATTTCATTGTTGAAGCTAGCCAGTACTGCCAAATAATCCGGTGAATTGGATTTGTTACGAATTTCAGTGGGGGATTGTTATAACTTCGTAAACATCACTGTTTGACAATTTGTCCAAAAACAGAATAATTCAAAACGTCACGATTTCACTAAATGTTAATCCGTTATCAGATTTTACTCAAAATTTATAATAATTTCATCAGTAGATTAAAAAAGAAATTACTCTTAAAATACTTTTTTTGAACATGCTCAGGTTCACTGACACTAGCGAACGAACAAATACTGCAAAGGTTGAATTGAGCAAAAATAAAAAAAAAAAACAAAAAAAGCTTTCATGCAGTTGAAGTAAAAATATCAAACTTATCTCAATTTTACTCAATATTGTATTTATCATTATTTGAACTATATATTCTTTTGCAACTATATACTTTTAAGCTGCTTATTGTAATTTTAAAAAGTAAAATATTTTAATAAAAAGCAAATATCAATAACATTTTAGAATAGAAAGTGTTTAGAATACGGGAAGCGAAGTGAGTTCAGATTATAGTGATCTTATTTATAGAAAAGATTTTAATGTGTTTTTTAAGAAACTTTTGTGTGATTTGTCTTAATCACTGGAATATTCGGTGTGATTATTTAATATATATGAGAATTTAATTCAAAGAACCTACGAAAAATATATATATTTTCTCCTTGGAATAAGATTTTTTGAAAAATTTTCTAAGTACCTATGTTTGGTGCAAACTGTGTCTGGTACAAAAAAATAACATTATAAAAAAAGCTTTTAAACAAAAAAAAAACATTGATTTGAAATCTTTTTTTATATACCAATAAAAATTGTGAAGTGATTATCAATAGGGGTACTCACGATAATGCTTTTTCTTCAATATTCATCATGGCTATACAATATGACAACATTACAATAGTTTCAGTGAAGCTATTGAATATTTGAGCACTAAGAAAACGATAAAACATTCATAAAGGGTATTCATGTAAAGCGGTAAGCGGTAAATAATCAAACAGAAAGCAAAAAAGACTTAGTTTTGTGGAAAATATTTTCAAAAAGCATGAAAAAAAAAAGAATTTTTCTATTATTTTGCTTCATAAGCACCACAAAAATTTTCTAAATCAAGTTTTTTAAAAATTTTAATTGTTCCACAGGTAACAAGCAATAATTTGGCTTTTACAGATTGAAAAAATATCAATTAGTCGACTAGTTATAGCCACAAAACCATATAAACAATATGCTGAAAATCGGCATTTGACTCAGAGTCGACCTAACTTTTGCTAACCTGAATTTGTTCCACAGTGTAATCGTAGTAAATTCAATAAACTGGACTATATGGCAACTCTACATTAGCAACATTTTTAGATATGAAATTTTCAGCACGTGTGTTATCTCTTACCACCATACTAAAAGTCAAAAAGGTTTCGCGCCAATTTTTATAATTGTCCAGATTCTTAAAATATATATATGTTAAGATTTCCCGCAATTTTATGTTCGTTTCCATGCTTTCCTTGAATTCATAGGTCATCTCTTTTTGTCTAATGTATGCTCACTTATCTAGTTTGTGTATCTCTTCAAAGATTTTTTTTATTTTCTTGCGTAGTCAACACAACAGGGTGAATAAGGCAAATATTAATGCTAATAACGACATTACTTTTAAAGCTTAAAAAGCTTTTTAATCAAATTATGCAATACAAAACCCTTCAAAATTTTCAACACAAAAACCAATCGAAAAATATCATAGCATACTTTCAGATGTTAATTTATGCGAAACAATTACAAAATTTATAGAATACTTTTTTTTAAAAAAATGTAATTGAGAACCTTTTAATCACAATTTTGTAAATTTTATCATGAAGGACAGACAAGTTTATTAACGCCAAACTCAAAATTAACACTAATATATGGAACTCAAAACACAATAACACACGATTTTTCTCACTTCAGCCCGAATTCCGGTACCAAGGACGATAGACCCGGGCTTGAACATATCACCAGTCGATTTTCCATATAAAGATTGACTTATGAGCAAAAATTCAGGATGAGAACTTTTGTTTTGGGGTAAGTTTTGGAGTGTGGAAATCTGATTTTCATACAAAAAACACATTTTTTCGCAATCCGGCTAAGATTTCGGTACCAATGACGATAGACCGGAGCTTTTGAATACCTCCAGTCGATTTTCTGCATAATTGTTGATTTTTAGGCAAAAATTCAGGATGGAAAAGTATCATTTTCTATCCTCTTAGTCGATTTTATTGTAAAAATTTGGAAAGTTGTATAACTTTTGGCCATTTTACATTATGAAGGATATTTGATTGAAAAATTTGACGAAGAATGATAATTTTAATTGTTTATTTTTGGAAATATCTTCATAAAAATCAACTATGCACTTTCAAAGCGCAGCAGTTTTATATTTTCTTATATTATGCTGCGTGTTAAGTTGTTTATCATGGAACGGACAAATGTTATTTATATATATTCATCATATATTTAAAGGATTATTGTAAATATCTATTAAAATAATATTATTTTGTTGTTTTTTCCATTTTTAACATTTGCGGCGAATTGAAGCTTTTTGGATTGAATTTACGGCGAATTCAAAAGTTGGGCTGAGTTAAAAAGTTGGGATGAAGATTTTGGGCTAACTTCACACCGGTCAAAGTCGATATTACCAAAAAGGCATACTTCTAGCAAAAAATGTAATGGCCAAAGTATTAAACATAATCGCGCCATCTGTATCTGTATTAGGCATAGCTTTAGATGATATTTCAATGACATTTCACTGATTTTTTTAACATTTAATACAACAATAAAAAAAATAGATTTTTTTTCAAAATTAAAAAATCATAGCTCTGGTAATTTAAGTCCGTATTTCATGTTTGATAACTCATTTTTAAAGAAAAATTAAGTCGGATAAGCCGGAATTTTTTTTGTGATTTTTTGAAAGGTGTTAATCGTGTATTTAGAATTTGAAATTTGAAATTTCTAAACGTGTTTTATTTATTATAAGTAGCCCACCAAATATATTTTTTGAAATGCCACGACCTCCTTTTTTTAGCAACGCCCAATCATTCTGGATGGAAGGTAGACGCTTTTCACTACATTTAAATATATTTCAAGTGAAATTTCATTGAAATGCGATGAAAACACTTTTTAAAGGATTCTAATAGATGAGTTTGTTCCATTCCGGTTTTTTTTTAATAAATAAAACTCACCTGTTTACGATAAGATCCACAATTTAGGCATAAAAAACTAATGTTCTTTTTCGTAATCCAAAATAAAACTATAAGCAAAAAAAAACACAGGTGCGTCATTGGACATACGAGAGAACCGAAGTATTTTTGCAGTTTCATTGATTTAATATTTTAGTGTTTTTTTTTTTAGTATAATTACTTTTAAATTAAACAATTTAAAATAACGTAAAGTAAACTAAAATACACACGTAAATATTCACAACAGCAAATTTTGTTTTATTTCATTAATATTTTATTTATTTTATTACGTGCTCATTCATTGTTATTTCAACTCACTTGTGTGCATATCTAGAGATTGCATCAACTCTGCTAAATCTCTGGCATGTGTTAACAGAGGTTAACAGAGTTTTTTTCTTCATGTTTTTAAGTGAAATAACTCTGTTAACACATGCCAGAGATTTAGCAGAGTTGATGCAATCTCTAGAAAATAATTTACACTCTATGTCTACTGCAACATAGATGTAGTGATACATAACTTAATATTGAATCAACAACTGCGCTTAACAGAGGCTTTTGGATCAGTGCATAGTGTTTTGAACTCCTAATCACAACGATGTGAGTTTGAATCCCAGAGGAAGATCGAAGAAATATTTTTAATGTATTGAAAATTCATTTTCTTCTTATAATAGACGCAAGGAACAAAGAAACATAAGTTTCATGTCAACCGCACGAAAAAATAATTGGACCCCCCGAATAAAATCCTGGCTACGTCCATGGTATCGAACTACTCCATGTTGCAATAAATATTAAATGTTTATAAAGCTTATGTCATAAATATTTTCGCAGATTATAAATAAACATTTTATAGACTTCGAATATACATACCTCAATACGGCCGCGGAGGGGTATTTAGCTTTAACCCTATAAAAGATCCGTTCCTTACTAGTTTGTATTTTTAATTAAGAAAAACCCCTATTTGAAGGGCTCTAAAGTTTGATATCAAAATTAAAAAAAAAGGGGGAATTAAATAAAGATTTCAAAGCATATTTTACATCTGAAGCACGCAATTTTTTAACTGGATACTAAGCGGTTCTTGCAGAATTCATTTTATAACTTTGTATATGTATATCGAACTGATATAAATATCCTAACTCTAAATTAGCTTTGCAACCAATCTAATTTGGGTTGATTTTTAAATATATTTTTCAAAATATAATGTCCCTTTTATTTAAGTTAGTGTACAATTGTGACTTCGTATTTTGACGTCATATGCCCTATCATGATTTCGTCGCTATCCTTGGCGTTTTCCTCAGTCTTAATGAGTTCTAAAATTTCATAATTCACAATTCCTTTTATAGTTTTAGTTAAGCAAAGGTTTTATTTTAATTCTATGACCTTAGACTTCGCAATTAGAAAATATATCAGAAGAGTTTCACTTGGTGAACAAAGGAACTCCTGTGTCCCATGTTGTGTTTCATTAAAAATCATAACTATATCACAATTTTTACAAAGAAAACAGTTCAAATACAAAATATACTTACCAAATGAATAAAAGAATATAAATTTGATAATTTAAAATAACAATAAACACAAATAATAATGTCACATGCTTAACTTCGCAAACTCGCAAATTTTGATTTTTGGCGAGGTCAATATCAACAGTTTATTTCCGAAAGGGCTAGCAAACCAAAAATTCTAAATACACTATTTTGAAAATATCTTGGTGAAAGAAAAACAATTTAAAAATCTAGCTCAAGTTATAACAAATAAAAATAGGTTTAAGATACTAGTGTTCCTCGATCCTGAAAGGCTTAATGAATACTTTTAGCTATAAGTACTGATAGGATTTTGAATACTTTGTGACGAATGACAAATTGTTAACTTAAATGTAATAAAACTTAAGTACATTAACTGCTGCCTGTAATAAATGTTGACGAGCCATTAAAATTGTTAAATTTAATATCTTTTAATATAAGTTTATATGATAATATGTTATTATTTTTTTTTCATCCACCTTATGGCAGGACTTTTTCTTGAATGTCCCGGAACTACAGCCATGTCGTTGCGCACCACATTGGAACGCATTACATCGCCCATACATTCATTATCAATTTACGATTTCGATCGTTCGGTCACGTCGCTATCACAGGATGTCTTTCAGCCAGGTGTCAATATAAGACATTTGCAATTTTCACATTCGCATCTGGAAACACTGAAGGATAACAGTCTGAAGAACGTACGTGCATCGTTGGAATCGTTGAGTATTGTTAATGGAAAATTAACGCAGGTAGGTGCTGAGGTGAATAGGGCTGAGGGTAACATTGAGGGTGTGTATGCCGTTGCGTGTATATGTCAAAATATTGCCACATTATGTGTGCGAGAGTTTGAGTATGGGTTTGTGAATGTTATTCTAGAATGTGTGTTTCTATATGTTACAGTAATGCCAGATGTTCCATATTTAAGGCTATTTTACAATAAATTTTGAATGTATGGCCGCCAAAAGATTTGTCCTATATTTCTAGCAATTTTTAAAGTGGAATATTCCTTAGCCACGTATATAAGAACACGGCGAATTGTAGTAGATGGGGAGTACAAATTATGAAACAATTGCTTTCAATAATAAACAACAAAAATTCGCCGCACTCGACAGTATAAAAGTTGAGAGTTTACTTTCTGGCAGTTGATAAAGTGTTCGTAAGTCGCAGAGGGCAACGTTTGGAAACAAATAGAAGGAGTCGTTTTGATCGATGAAATTTAATACATCAGTTGGAACTACCTATATTAGAAGATATTTAAAGAATTTTTAAATTCGCCTACAGCCACGCCTTCCTCAAATATAACGCAAAACCTTAAAACTCTATATTTTTTTCGTATTGAAGTTACATCAAAACAACTCACTCAAGAATTTGAAATATATATGGGCATATTCGCCGAAACGTCCACCCTGAACAAAAAAGTTTTTGAAAACTTCTTTTTTTATATTATAATCTTAGAGAAAAAATAGACCTTGAGCTCGAAAATATAACTCTTAATTAATAATTGAAAAATTATTAGAGTTATAATAATAACACAAAAAAACTTATGAAAAGAGGTCGAATAAATTTACAAATTAATTCTCTGGCAGAGCACGGCCGTTGAAAAACAAAATTATGATTAATTTGTGTGTTTACACACAATAAAATAAAAATCTTAGTTTTCAAACAAAATATTTCATGACGTCATAGTTTAATAGCAGCAGGTTGCTGCAACTAAGACGGACAGTGAATAATAGAAGAACAACAACTAAAACTACAACATGCCTGTGAGTGGTAAAAAGCCTTGATATATCTTCGAAGAAAGAGCTTACACCGAATAAGTGTGAATCTGAAAATTCGAAGAACTTTAGCTGCTTTTCGTATCATTTGTGTGTACAATGTAATTCAGAGTAATTTTCTCTAACATTGACGAAAACAAATAGACATGAACGGCTAAGTTTATCATCGCTATCATATAAAGGCTACTGATGAGTTGGTGTAGCGGCCAACGAAACAGCTGTCTAGTCTGCTGTATGATTGCCACTCTATATAAAGGGTATTGTTGTTGTTGTTGGTTGTTTTCTTCAGAAAACAACATAGACCTTGAGCTCGAAAATATAACTCTTAATTAATAATTGAAAAATTATCAGAGTTATAATAACACAAAAACTTATGAAAAGAGGTCGAATAAATTTACAAATTAAATTTACAAAAAAAAAAAAAAAATTTATATTTTATTAATTTAAGCAATTTATACATTAATTTATTTACCATGATGATCAAATCGTCTGCATTGCTTCACAAATGTTGTTTTTCTTTTTAGTAAATATTTAGAAAATGTTTCGTAAACGTTTTTGCTTAAGTCAAAATGGAAGGTATTGGCTAAAGATAATAAGTGATTAAGGCAAAGACAGAATAATACATTTTATTACATAATTACTCAATTACTTAATTGCCCAATTGTGCGCAAAACAATGGAAATAATTTCACTTTCAACAGGTCTTGTATCGACTCATATTATGTTTAAAAAAACTACAGAAGATATTTGAATCAAACAAAATACATTGCACTAAAAAATTTAGACAGATTTTGCTGAATTCTGACTTTCTATATATGGATACGAAAACTACTACCATTTTTGTCACGTTCGAATTGCTTGTTTTTTTTTGGCTTTTATTTTTTGGAATCAGAACTATGACTACGATAATTAACTTCTGCACTTATTAAAGTGCTTCTAAGAGCCTTAATGTAAACTAACTTAACTGCATGCAATATGATACACAGATATGAAAAATCTTCCAAATATTTTGGGCGTAATTGCTGTTTTTTGTTTTGGGTGATTTTTTTAACTTTTTTTTTGCGTGATATTTCGTTCATTTACATTTACGAAATGTTTTAATACATTTTTTTGGCATTATTCATTTAATACAAATCGACAAAAAAAAATGCAAAAAAGAACCTTGAAGACTCTGCTCATTTAGTAGATACAAGGCAAGTTTATCTTTTAGGAACAATGCAAAAATGAACGATTTTGACTTGTGAATTTTCTTTTATTTTTTGGACTCATTTTTCCAAAATTATTTGAATTTTTTTTCGTTGGGTGAAACTTGGTTTTTCCTTTTGGACCATTTTTCATCCAAATTTGTGTCATTTTTCATTTAGGTGATTTTTAACTTTTTATTATTTGCGTTTTATCTCTTGGGCGATATTTCATAGATCCGCTTGAAAAATGCAATTTCTTAAAAAAAAACAAGTTGAGCCTAGCGATGTCATCTATGTGTCATATCAAATACTTCTTGAACAGATTAATAAAATCGGCAGAAATTATCATTACAATTTTATTGTCATCTTTTCCGAATAATTTCGCTGAATCTGTGGTATCATTTAAATTATTAATCGTGAATGAATTTAATAATTTGTTAACCTCTGTGATTTGTACGTATATATACAATACGAACGGCTTATGTTCTCAAGAAGCTTTTCATGGCAGAATGTTTTTCAATTAACCGTTGTGTCAACAGCTGTTGGGTTTTATCCACATCGACAGTAGATGTACCCGGGTACTTCATACGTTTTGTATGGCAGATAGTTGCTTTTGATATACAAATATTAACTACTACCTGGATTCTTGTAATTTTCTGGTTTTTTTTTTTTTTATTTATTGGAAATATTGTCTAGTTAACAAAACTTTTATCATAATTTGGGAAAAAAAAAATTTGGTACCTAAATAATCCATTTTTACCAAAAATGGGAATTGCCAAAATCCATAAAAATTTAACAATTTCCAAATTCTTTTTTAATCCTTGTAATTTGATCCCTTTTTACCAAGAAAAATAATTAACATTGAATTTTCATTCGCAAAATTCCGTTATATTTGAACTGAAAATCAACCCCTCTTGCTCATAGTGCTATTTTTAGTACCTGCGCAGAATAATTATAACTCATAAAATATTTGTTCAATGTAAACATTTTTTTTTTGGAATGTGTAGGAAAACACGTCTACTAACAGGAACAAAAGGGTATTTGGGAATATCTTGCCTACCTACCCTTGCACAACCAGTTTTGCAGGCAGAAACATGATTTTTTGCGCAGGTTTCGTTTTGAGTAGTTTTGTATGCATAAGTCAGTTTATGTGCGATTTTTGAAGTGTAAAGACCTAAAAATTTATTTTGTGCGGCAAATATATAAAAAGTGAAAATAAAATGGATGGTGCAATTTGTAATAAGCCTGTGTGCGCAGAGCACTCGAAGGATCATCCACAATGCCTTAGATGCTGCTAAAATTCATAAAATATATTTTTTACTTTCATTATAATGATTTTCTATAAATAAATAAACAAATTTCCATAAAATAAACTAAATATTTCCATTTATTTCTATATATTTGTATGAATTTTCATAGAACATCAGCTGTTGACGCTAGGTCATTTTCTAGTAACTGGGTTATATTTTCCAAACGGTTGGTCTAATTGACCTGAAATTTCACACTAATATCAATTACATATTTCCAAGCTATGATACGAAGTTTCATCAAGATTGGACCAGCCGCTTGGAAGATATAGCAATATAAAGTGAACTTTGCCATTTATTTCTATATATTTGTATGAATTTTCATACAAGTACCCGGGTACATCAGCAGTCGACGCCATTCCACTAACTTGAATTTGGGCTGTATCGACTGAACTGC
The DNA here is from genome assembly GCA_914767935.1 of Coremacera marginata. NCBI lineage: Eukaryota > Metazoa > Arthropoda > Insecta > Diptera > Sciomyzidae > Coremacera > Coremacera marginata. The sequence continues at coordinate 61,791,505 of OU612046.1, forward strand.
TGCTCCAATCTTGATGAAACTTTTCCACATGATGCAAAAGTGTATGGTTGAGGATATCATGAAATTTCAGGTCAATCGGACTAACCGTTTGGAAGATACAGGAAAATTAAAGTTGCAAATGTACCCGTGGGCTCTACGATCGACACAACGGTTAAATTACGTTTTCTGTTCGGTCGTCACCTCTCTGCATACAATTGCAAAACTTAGAGACTAAAATCTGCCATGAAAAGCTTCTTGAGAACCCTATAAATAAAGCATAAAGCTTGTAGGTCCAGTTCTCGATAATTTATATTCAAACATTTCATAACACGCACACCATAATTGATCATAGGAAGCTTGGTCAAAGTCCTTTCATGGGCTGAAATGGTCATTTCGTTTTTTTTATACATTAGCACATATTTGTTTAAGTGTATCTTTATGCAATATAAGCGATTCTGAAGGCGTTATTTGAAAGAATACTACAAAAAAATGGTCAGAGATATTGATATAAAGTTTTTTTTATTGATTTGAACAATTAATAAAGTACTAACTTTTGTTTTTGTGACGTCATTTGCGTGTACGTGACGTTGTCTGTAAGCGATGCGAGAAGAGAGATAATTTTGCTTGCAGAATAATATGATCTGTAATCATCTTTTGCGCGAAGTGCACACACAAAGATTCTCCATGGGGTTCAGACCAGGGCTGCATGCCGGCCACTCCAAAAATGGAATGTTGTGTTCCTGGAACCACTGCTGGAAAACTTCAAAACATGGATACCGGCGTTATCTTTATGCACGGTTAAAAGTCTTGGACTAAATTTTAATACATCCTGTACTGTATATATACCGATACCAAAATTGTATTAAATTTTAATAATTGCCGAATATTACATTTAATTTCTAATAAAAATTTGTATTAGAATTTAATACTTAGTTCGGATTAAATTTAAATACTGTTTTGTTTTAAATTTTAGTACTAAAATGTTAAAGAGTTAGCATTCGACTTTATTGCACATTGAAGTATACAATTTATTTATTTTTTTTTGTCCTTTTATACTATAACTTTTCAACTAACTCCTTTTGTAGGTTTCGAACTCATGTCATCTTTGAAATGAAACTAGAAAACGTTGCTTGTCCGCCATAATCAAATAAAAAATATTTCACAAAGATTGTATTTTAAAGCTTTGTTAACCGAAAAAGTAACTCTGAACCATAAGACTTTTGAATCTTAACAATCTGAAAATTAAGACGGAAAGTAAATTAAGACAATACAACATGGCTTAGAATGTAATGCATGTTGTATTAAATCTAATATCATGGCTATCTTTATTCAAAATCTATTCCAATTGTTCTATTTTTTGAAACTGATTTTATTACTTTTAAGTTATTTTGTATTAAATTTTAAACCGTAGATACTAAAGTTCAAATTTTATTCCAACTTTATTAAATTTAAGTACCATTGGTTTAAAAAATACTCCAAGATTTTTAACCGTGTACGTTGTTATTTCTTAAATCGTGCCTATAACCTGCGTACGAGTCTATACAGTCTAGATTGAATTTTTTCTCTTCAGAGAACACAACATTGTCCCACTCAGAGTTGCCAGTTTTGCACGATCGTACTTTTGGTATTTTTTTGTGCTCTTGTGAGATGCTTTCACAAGATCTTCCAATTTTTCGTCAAATTTCCACGATTTAAGTAGCCTTACTTGTGGTAGAGCTTGATTTGTATCTTTTCTTCATCGCGTAGGTAACTGGCCTTTGGCATTATGGTTGCAATTGTGATGTAACGATTAAAAAATGAATATTGTATAATTAATTTAACTTAAATAATAAACGAAATATCTAAAACTCACCAACTTTTAGTTTTTCAGACAAGGAATCGTAATGATTTTACCCGCTGCGCTTATACGAATTTGCACATAGTATATTTTGTACATTGATTATATTTTTACGCGTGCTTTCGATATTTAAACAAAAACAAAAACATGTTTGCAATAAAATATTTCCGTTATTCTCACAAATAGTTACATCCACAGCTTTATTATTGTAAACATATGAAACATTAATTTATAAGAAAGGAAAGTAAAATTGTGAGTGTGTTTAAATAAATATGTGTCTCTGTACATCCCCTGTAGGAAAATCAACTAATTTAAAAGTAGTTGATAAAGTAGTTTTTTATCAACCACAACTAGTTGAAATTCTGACTTTTTTCCATAGAACGAACTAACATATTTTGTATGGTGATGTCCGCTAAATAAGTCAATTGACTTTCGTCTGCATATATTTTCAACTACTTGTTAAATTAGTTATATATAAACTATTTTTTTAATTACTTAAAAATAACCAATTGTAAACTATTACTGATGGCCTAAAGATAATAATATTTGATGAAATAACATGATTAAATATATATAAACTTGTAATCTAAAAAAAATTTGCAATTAAAACATGTCAAAATAAGAGTAGTTGCCGCTTTAATATAATTCAAAGTAGTTCATATACTGGTTTATTTTAAGTTAGTTTTTTAATTAGTTGTTTTTAAAAACAAGTTAGTTTGTTCCAATAGGGTATAGGGTTCGTTCGTGTTTTTGAAATTTGTAATTCGAACATAATTAAACAACGATAACAGCTGATCAGCCAGCGAACGATGCCGAAATACATTTACATATTTGCAGTATGTATTTCTAACGATCACTGAAACCACGAATCCGAACGTTTATGATATCGTTGTGGTTGCAGTCGTTAATGGTTAGAAAATGGAAAATTCTGAATCTATAGGCAAATAAATTATGAAATATAAAAATATATACAGTGTCTGAAAGCTATGAATCACTTGAAATACATAAAATAAAAACAATACTGCAATAGCTGCATAGATTTTTATTTTGATATGTCAAAAGCAATAAAAAAATTATTGAATACACAAATCGAACAAAAGCACTGCCAGCATATAAGAAACAAAGCAACATTTTTAAATAAATCTCTGAAGTAAGTAGACAAAATACTGAAAACTTCCCTAGTGTATGATATGGCAGCGCCACATTTGACAACTGCTTGTGTATAACAGTTTGAGTGAACATTACACATCTGCACGAATACATCCAAACGCCTCTTCAAAACATTTGCTTGAAACACGTATACATACAGTCTTTCATTGTCAACAACCACCCTATAGGAACAAACTAACTTGTCTTTAAAAACCAACTAATTAAAAAACTAGTTTAAAATAAACTTGTATATAAGCTACTTTGAATTATATTAAGGTGGCATCCACTGCAATTCTAAATAGTTTTTATTGCATTATGTATGAAGTAATTGAAATACTACTAAAAAACAAGTGATTGATAAACTAAAGGGTCAGCCAAATAACTTTTTTTTTTTTGAAAATGCAAAAAAAAACAACCCAATATTTTCTCGAATTTCTTTTTTTATTTGAATGTACAATCCTTCCGGTTAATAATGGAAAATAATTTCATTCAAATGGCTGCCTCGGCTGGCCATGCAGTAGCCTACACGATCGGTCCAATTTTTAAGCAGATTATCGATTGTGTGCAGCTGTATTTCACCAATGGCTTCACGAATATTGTCCTTTAAAGCATCAATTGTCTCTGGCTTGTCGGCGTAGCACTTATCTTTGAGGGCACTCCACAAGTAATAGTCCAACGGTGTCAAATCGCAGCTCCGAGGTGGCCAAACGACATCAGCTCTGCGGCTGATAATGCGATCTTCAAAAACGGGGCGCAAAACATCGAGTGTAGCTTCGGCTGTGTGGCACGTAGCGCCATGCTGTTGAAACCAAATGTTGCCAATATCCTCCTCTTCAATTTTTGTGAACAAAAATTCGTTCAACATGGCCCGATAACGATGGCCATTGACTGTAACGGCCACTCCTTGCTCATGTTCGAAGAAAAATGACCCAATTATGCCTCTGGACCAAACGTTTTGGTTACATCGGCTTTTCAATGTATGCGTGCGGGTTTTCTGTGCCCCAAATGCGACAATTTTGCTTGTTTACATACCCGCCAAGATCAAAATGAGCTTCATCTGAAAAGATGATTTTTTTGGCAAAACCGGCATCTTCTGTAAGTCGATCGCAGGCAATATTTCCCAGTGTTGTTCAAGCGTATACACAACCATATTCGTTCAGCGGAAGGATAAAACTAATTAACTGTCAAATCAGACATGTGCTAAGTGTTACCATTCACGAAATAAGCACTAGTTGAATAAAAAAACATTAGATGGCGGACCCTGTACTTTGAATTATATTAAGGCTGTAACTACTCTAATTTTGACATCTTTTAATTGCAAATTTTTATTAGATTACAAGTTTATATATATTTAACCATGTTATCTTCTCAAATATTATTAACTTTAGACCATCAGTAATAGTTTTCAATTGGTTATTTTAAAGTAATTAAAAAAAATAATTTAAATGCAGACGAAAGTCAATTGACTTATTTAGCGGACATCACCATACAAAATAAGTTAGTTCGTTCTATGGAAAAAAGTCAGAATTTCAACTAGTTGTGGTTGACAAAAAACTACTTCATCAGCTACTTTTTAATTAGTTGATTTTCCTACAGGGCAACTACGAGTGAGTATACTACAAAGCAAAAGTAAAACATTCAAGTTCTGTACTCAAAACCGAAATGTTTTCAATATGAAATTTCCTCGCGTACTTGTGCTCGTATACCAAGTACATGTATATAAGTTAGATTAAATAAAAGAATGTGAAAACAATTCATAAAAACCTTAAAAAGATTAAAATTGCATTTTTTAAACTTCAATACTTTTAAAAGAAAGTGAATAAAATAAACTAAAAATAAAGTAGACGTTTTTAAACTAAATTTTTTAACATGATCTTCATATCTTTTTTGAGCGGTACAGCAAAATCTACTTGGTGTACTTGCTATGTTTTGAAAAGACAAAGTAGTCTGCATGAAAAATAGCTATGCAACCAACCCAAAGTTGTGTACACACTCTGTTAAGATCCAACCGGATGCATAGAGTGTAAATTATTATCTAGAGATTGCATCAACTCTGCTAAATCTCTGGCATGTGTTAACAGAGTTATTTCACTTAAAAACATGAAGAAAAAAACTCTGTTAACCTCTGTTAACACATGCCAGAGATTTAGCAGAGTTGATGCAATCTCTAGATAATAATTTAAACTCTATGCCGGATGTTGTACACTACTCGCTTCAGCCTGTGTTAGATTTGAAAGTACTGTACACAAGTTTGAAAGATACTATAAAATGTCGTACAGTACGAAAGTGTGCACTTTGCTGTAGGCAAAACAAATGTATTCATTCAGATATCTAGTGTACATATCAAACAATAGCTTGTCGATTGAGGTAACGATAAGTTTCGTTCGAAATACATACAGTGTTGCCACTTTAGCTACTTTGTCGCTAGAACTAGCTACTTTTTGGCCTCGGCAGCTATTTTTTCTTGAAAAAAGTAGCTAAAAAAAAAAATGTAGCTATTTCTTTCTACTCTTCGCAAAAATGTCCGATAAAATTTATTCGTTTTTCAGGTTGAAGTTGTATTAAAAATTTCCGCAAAAATTTACCAGATTGAATATTATAAAAAACAAGCTTTATATCTTGTTGTGCTTTGAAACACTCAACAGTATTATTTTTTTAAGAAATCAATAAAAAGGTAACCAAAAACATTACTTTAATTATAAGCTGCCTTTATTTGTGATGTTATAGCTGCGATTGGAAAACATTCTAAATTCCTTTTCCAATTAACATTTCAGTTGCCAAATAAAATATTTTAAGTTGTTTTAAAATAAAAAAATATGAAAATATTATAGTAATATATTAAAATATAATTTAAAATTTTTTATATTTATATTAATAAAGCAAAAAAGCAAAAAAATTAAAAAATTTTGCAAAATAGCCGATCTCAGTTTTTTAATTTTAAAATATGTCTCTGTCTGACAGTCATATTTTTTTGGCACTTTAAACAACTTTTTTGATGTCAATATTTTACAAATCTAGCAACTTTTTACATGCCATCTAGCCTCTTTTTATTTCTTATGGTGGCAACGCTGAATACATATTTCTGTTTGAATTCAACATGGTTCGCATAGCCATCGTACGTTGAATGATTCGTTAGGAATACAAAATGAGACTATAAAGTTCTGTATGAATTTAACTCGTATCAAGGTTGATTTATAAGGTTGTCGCAGGGCTGATCGCACTCTCTTCTCAGTACCCATAATTGTCAAAACCAGCCAATTTTGCGAATGACTGCGAAAGAAAAACGGATGATAATAGAGAGCACTTGCAGATTTTCTATGAGCTGTCAACTTCGATTTGATAATTATGGGCACTCGCTCTCTCCCTTGCGACAACCTTATAAATCAACCTTGAACTCGTATAAATGTGTTTCGATGAATGTCGGCGAGGGTTGTCGTGCAGCAAGTGAGTAAAAATATAGTTCTTGTGTGTTTTAGGGATAAATGAATGAAATAAGGACCCTAGCATTTTTCGGCTTTTAGGGACTTTTTCGTAAAAATACTTAAATCCAACCTAAAAAAAACTACCCTGCTACCCTGGAATTTAAAAATTTTTCGAATGAAAACAAAAATATTTTATTAGAACTATTAATGTTACTTAGAATGAGAAATATATTTTTATCGGTTTTTTATAACTTTTTTAGTGATCGAAATGCTAGAAATTTAAAAAAAAGTCAAGTTTCAACAGTTATAACCATTTTTTTGAATTTTAGTTTTCTATATTTTTTTTGCAGTAAATAGCTCAAGATGTTTGTATTTAATTTAAATTTTGTATTTTTGAATTGTTGGGAGTTTTTTTCGTAAAAATAATCAAAATCGAAATTTTCAAATATCGGTTGGCAACTAAGGAATTGCAAATTTTTTTTAGAAAATAAAAGACAATTTTTTCATGGAGCGAAATAGCTTTATTCTGTAATATACTGTCCATTTTGAGCAATGACCTTTTGCCATCTTTCAGGCAGCATCATAATTCCACGTTCATAAAACTTCTGGTTTTTATCAGCCAAAAACTGAACCAGGTACGATTTGACATCATCATTATTATTGAAATTTTTACCATTCAAGGAGTTTTGCAAAGATCGAAATAAAAAGTAATCAGATGATGCAAGGTCAGGACTATATGGTGGACCTGGCAAAACATGACAACCAAGCTCCAATAATTTTTGCCAAGTGACCAAAGATGTGTGTGGCCTTGCATTGTCATGGTGGAATACAACACCTTTTCGATTTGTCAATTCGGGCCGCTTTTCTTCAACTGCATTGTTCAATTTTGTTAGTTGTTCAATGTAGACATCTGAATTGAGCGTTCGGTTGGGTGGTAAAAGTTCAAAGTACACAATTCCTTTGTTATCCCACCAAACTGATAACATAACTTTCTTTTGATGAATATCAGCTTTTGATGTTGTTTGAGCTGGTTCACCTGGCTTGCTCCACGATCTTTTCCGATTGACATTGATGTAAACAACCCATTTTTCATCACCAGTTATCAATCGTTTTAAAAATTGATCATTTTCATTACGTTTCTTTAACAAATCGCAGATGTTAATGCGTTGTGTTAAATGATTTTCTTTCAGTTCGTGAGGAACCCATATATCGAGTTTTCGTACATAGCAAAGTTGTTTTAAGCGATTTTCAATGCATGTATGTGATACATGAAGCTTCTCTGCAATCTCACGTGTTGTACTGTGACGATCCGAATCGATTATTGCTTTGATTTGGTCGTCATCAACTTCAACTGGACGACGAAATTTGGCAAACCAATTTTGACACTGCCGTTTTTTTAAAGCTTCGTCACCATAAACAGCACATAACTTTTTGTGAGCTTGCGATGCGTTTTTTCATTTCCGGAAATAAAAAAGAAATATATGACGAAAATGTTCGTTTTCATTATCCATTTTTCAACAGACGCCAAACAAAAACTACACAACCGATCAAAAAATATTTTTTACTGATTGACAGTTGAAGTACCAACTATCAAATAGCAAAATGTGTTTGACATTTCAATTACGTCAGCAAACCTTAAAAATTCAACTAAAGCCATCTATGAGTGAAATCCGCAATTACTTAGTTGCCAACCCAATAGTTACACTTCAAGCAAAAAAATACGAAAAAATTCATAACGACCAGGCTATTATAATAACTCAATTTCTTGCATCAGTATCGGCTTAGTTAAAGAAAATATTTCCACAAGAGTTCATTTAAATTTTTCAAATTTTGTTTTTCGATTCTTTTCATACAACAAGAACAAAAAAGACTCTGGTAGTTTTCGTCCGATTTTCTTGCTGGATAGCTTATTTTAAAGAAAGTTTAAATAAAAAACGAGCTGAGAGCCAAACCTTTGAAAATTTACACTTATAGAAAAGTTATTTTGGGTTTCTTTAAAAAATGAGCACATTCGGAAGGTTTTGCTGTCTGTTTGATGGGACTGCTAAGAAATCATCTAATATGAGCTGCTCCCCTACGTCAAAACTATTAACTCAGGCTCGTTCTGTCAACAATTGGACCGTCTGAAGGAATCAATCATCCAGAAGCGGCCAGCTTTGACCAACAGGAGAGAAGTTGTGTTCCATCAGAACTACGCTAGGCCACACACACCGATTGTGACTCGCCAAAAGCTTAATTGGGATGTTCTTATGCATTCACCTTATCACCAAGTGATAGCCAGCTGTTCCTGTCAATGGCGAACGATTTTGCTGGTAGAGCATTCACCTCAAGAGAAGCTCGTAAAAATCCATTATCCCAGTTTTTGCCAATATGAATAAAAATTTCTGAGAGGTATATCTAATGTGACCAACTACTTTTCATGAATTTTCGGAATGGATTCCGGAATCTGGATAGAAATTTCGGAATGATATTCAAGTATTTCTAATCGTCAATACGACAACTTTTGTGGTTTTAAGGCAGTATTCTAGTGTAGAGTTTTGAAAAATCTATTTTTGTTTTGCATATTTTCGAAGATAAGATCTTTAAGAATATATCCTCAAAAGGAACTTTAAGATTTCAATTATATACGAAGTTACGGCTATAAGCTCAGCGCCCGTTTGAATGACTTTGACTTACAGGCAACTTTGCTCAAATCTTTAGACGCATTTTTCTCGAAACTACTTTGTCCATCACCTCTGATATGATATCTCAAGTTCTAGTGAACCGATTAATTTAAAATTTGGTGTGGGCCTTTTTTATATATACCTCTATGATTCAAACTAGAACTACGAGGGCCGTTTGATAATTCAGTGAAAAATGAAACAAGGAATAGTTTTTACGGCAAAAAAGTTTTATTTTTCAATATAGACTCGTTTTAGCTCGATACACTTCGTCCAACTTTCCTCCAGTTTTTTTATCCCATCCGAAAAGTATGAGCTCCTCTCTGGTGGTGAATCTCTTTTCGCCGAGCCATTTCTTCAAGTTTGGAAACAGAAAGTAGTCGCTGGAGGCCAAATCTTGAGAATATGCTGGTTGAGCAAGCAATTCGTACTTCAATTCATGGAATTTTGTGAACGCCCGCATTGTCTTGATGGAAGAGCACTTTTTTCTTGCCAAATGGGGACGTTTCTCTTTCAAAGTGTCGTTGAAACAATCGTCACTTATCGTTCTTTTCGGTGGAAGGTAATCGATGTAGATTATACCGCGTTCATTCCAAAATACTGTCGTCATAACTTTTCCGGTCAATAGCACCGTCTCCGCTTTCTTCGGAGCACATTCGGGCGGTGAAGTACATTGCTTTGACTGTTTCTTTGTCTCTGGTGTGTAGTGATGGATCCATGTTTCGTCCACGATTACTAAACGACGGAAGAAATCCTTCTTATTTTTGTAAGATTATTTTGTTCGCCAAATACGCATTTGAGTCAGTCACACGATCGCGTTTATGGTCGAGAGTGAGTAAAGGCGGCACCCATCCTGCGGATAATTTTTTCATATCCAAATGATTTCGCAAAATGTTCCTCACCCGTTCGTCTGAAATGCTTACGGCCTCAACAATCTCGTGCACTTTAACTCTGCTATCGGCCAATACGATATCGTGAATTTTATTAACCATTTCTTGTGTGGTGACCTCATTTCGGCGTACAGAACGTTTGTCGTCACTTATGCTTGTACGACCGCATCGAAATTCAGTAAACCGCTTCTTAACCACTGAAATTGATGGTGCAGAGTGCCCAAAGTATATATGCAGCCTTTCCTTGGTTTGGCTCTTTTCGCGCACAAAATAATGTTTGATAAGCACACGAAATTCACTTTTTTCCATTTTAGACAAAATTCTCAAGATCGTCTGCTGTCAATGGCTGCCAGACATAATCTAAGCGTCGCAGCGAGCTAAAACTTTGACAGTAGTCTATATTTAGATGGTAGTTGATAGGATTAGTGTTTAAAGTTATTTAAAGTTACTACGCGTGAAATTTCGACATTCTTACTAATTTAGAATCCTTTTTTCAGATGACTAGGAGGGCTGAAATCGTGAGTAGATGGAGGCACTGATTTTTACAATTTGCGTTCAAAAATCAATTGACTCATCCAAAAGTATGCGATTGCCAATCACGCCAGATCATTCGGTATTATTATTCGGCGGTATTTTCTATATATGACTTAATTACTATTTTTTGTTGATATGAGAAAAATTTAGGTATATTACAGAATAGAGCAGAAAATTTCGGGATTCCGAAGCTTTGTTTTTTGGAACACCGGACCTTGCCTATACATTTCGGAATGATTCCGATTTTTCGGAACGGTTGGTTACATTAGGTAAAACGCAACTACCTTAAAAATGGCAACAAGTAATCGACCTCATCGGTGCATATTTGTATATGCCATATAAAGCCTACAATTTTACGCAAAAATAATGGATTTATTTTTTATTACACCTGAAATGTTCTTTATTCAAACTTGGTTAACAAAAATTTAATTTTTATTAAAAGTTTTAATTTTGACTCGGGTAAAGCGCTTCTTCCTTTTTAATTATTAGACTTGTATTGTTGTATTAAGCCTGGTTTTCACTTTGTAAATTTTATCACGTCGTAAAAGTTAATCAATTGAAATATTACCTAAATAAAATTAATGTATATATTTTGAATAACTCAATTTGATAATTCAGTTGTTTTTAAGGTATCATTCGAGTTCCAGATAGGGAAAAAGTAAACAATTTTCTAAAGCCAATAACTTAGGCCCATTATTAGATATTAACATACATTTTGTTTTTTTTTTTTAATTTGAACATCCTCGAAGATTGAAAAAAAAACAATTTTCGTAATTTGTATGAGTTATAGATGGCGCCAATCTCAGGATTGACTGGGCCGATTTTAAAAAACCTTGTTCTATGTTCTTCATTAACATATTTTCTAAGGCAATCTAACAAAAAATTTAATAAAAAATTATAAACAAAAATAAATTAGCAAAAGTAAAGCTGCAAAAATGTGGTCGATTATTTTTTTTTTTAATATTTCAAATATTATGGTAGATTGCCAGGTGGAAGGCATTCCTCTTTAACCCTTTGCAGCACCGTGTTTAAGATCTACAACAAACCAAATAAGTTCTTACTAAGCAACAAAATGGTTCAATTACACCAAAGAAAAAGATTTTATATAACAGTTACAGAATGAAGAATATGATTTCTAAGTCAAAAGGGGTAAATAGCAGTATTTTTTTTTGAGTTATTGATATAAAGTAAGTTATTCGCAGAAAATCATATTTTTCTTAATAAAAATTAGTATAAATACTAAATATTTTGATAAGATGAATATACTAACAAGGAAAGGTCCCCAAGTGTCACTCGCCGATTTGAATGATTTTCGGATATGTGATAGAGGAGAGAAATCTAAGTTTGATCAAATCGATGGTTTAGGGTTTCTAAATGGTGGTTTAAAATCGGCGGAAATTTCGTTTTTATCGTCATAATTTCAAACGAAAGGCATTGATGGCATATGGTGCACATTATGGCTCTAATTTTTAGGAAGAAGTTTTATTGTTATTTTTTTGTTGAAATTTTCAACAGTATTTAGTCGATATCATGAAGATCGATATCATACCCGTACTCGAAATTGTTTCATTTTCACTTTTGTTTAATTTCAGCTTCAAGTTACTTTTTTTTTTTTGTTTATTTTTTAATTTTTACCTTTTTATATAAAAATTTTCTTATTAGAAAATGCACGTTTCTTAATAATAAAATATTTTGTTATAGCTAACAACTGCATTATGGGTATCACAAATTTTGTTTTTTCTCGAACTTTCCGTATGTGCAGATATTTGATCCGAAATGTTGATATTCTACAGTGCTTCTATACAAAATGTGTGCTTCTTACTTGTTTGCCCGAAGAGTGAGAAAAATCATCCCAAATTTAAATATATGACTTTCGATGCAAACATCTCCGCTGGTATTAAATATATTTCATTCAATTCTTTTTGTCATATCTAATAAAAGGCCCAAGTTATTAACTTTAGAAAATTGCTTACATTTTTTCTATCCGAAACTGTAATGATACCTTAATTTTTCAACATTGCCAAAGGTAGAAAAAATGTCAACATATTGTCATTTATCATTTGATTGACATCAACTGACACATATTGAAAACCAAGCACTAGTAAAATTTTGTAAAGGAAATTTTTGTTTTTTGTGTTAGTTTTCGCAATTATATTTTTTAAGAGATAATCTCTTAAAAAGTTATTTTTTAAAAAAGATTTTATTTCTCAAAATAAATTAGATTAAAAAATTCAGTGCACCCTGATGATCACCCTTTTGGTTTTTTTTGGAAGTAGACGATTTTGCTTGGGAAAATTTCCATATTCTCTTTTTTTCTCATATTTTTTGCTGTTACAGATTTTTTTATCAAAACTCCCTTCCATTGAAAATCCTGACTACGGTCTTATATCTGTAGTTTTTCTTTTAAATATCGAGACAAGCAGTGAATTTGATGCTAAAAATATTATCAAAGTTATTTATAAAATTTAGTTTTCCATAAAACAAAAAGTTAACTGATGAAATGCTAAGAGCTATTTAAACTATAACTGAATTTTTTTTCTGCAATTTTATGCAATGACTGCTCCTATTATCAAATTTAAAATGATCTGACCTTTGCCATATATATTTTATCAAATAAAAAATCTGTTTTTGTAAGTACCACTTTTCGTTATTCCAAAATCCCGGATTTCAGACAATTTTTGCTTTTGTGCCGTTTGGATGTAGTAAAACTCTGGTAACATATAGTTAACGTGTTATGAAAATGTCTGCTCTTGACAACGTGTTTTTCTGATGACGTTCTGTTATGATGGTGAGATTTCAGAAGAGAATGCAGGCGTTGCCTGTAGTTGATAAAATATAAACGTGCTTCCCACGCACGTTCATGTGTTGGAATATATGTATTGTGTGTGCTTGTGTTTGTGTTTGAGATTCCCGCAACCGTAACTGCAGGATGTAACGCAGTCTCGAAGGCAACGTGTCGGTGTAACGTTATTATACTATATATAAACTCAACATAATGTGTTGTGGGCTTAATACGTAAGTCAAAATATTTAGTTGAAACGTAACGACATGAAACGTAGCAACATTTGGAAAATTGAAATTGTTAAATATGGTAATTGCATGCTCGGTATATAAGCCACAAATTGAAGGAACGAAAAGCATTGAATGCGTGTGTAATTCTCCAACATGCGGAAGAAGAGTTGTTTATTTATTTAGCTTGAGTGCACATATACGATTTAAAAAAAAAACATACTTTTAATGAACTCAATATTTCATTAATGCAAACAATTAAAACACTTGTTTAAACTTGCTAGCCAATTCGTACCGACGTCTATATGACGTCAATATGTCAGTAGATGTTTTTTAAATAAAACATCTGTTTTTTAAGCCACCAAAAAAGCACAAAAAGTATGTTTTTTGTTGAACAAATTTTAGCCGATACTTACTAAAGTCACCTTTGTCCAACATACGTAAATAAATATTGGAAAATTAGACTCTTTATTTTTCTACAAATTGGCTGGATACTATTTTTGAAGGATTTGAAGGATTCATAAAATGAAGGATTAATAATGGAAAACTTTGATGGATTTAAAATACATCAGATTTAATTTGGACTTTGCTCTGAACTAAAGCAAAAAACGAATGTGCAATTCCCCTTGAAAGAACTTTGATCGACCTTATTATGATCAGCAGTATTGTAAAATATTTGAACACAAATATTATATTATAATATTATACACAAGTTTTATGCCGATTCCGAACGATTTATGTTCTCAAGAAGCCTTACATCAGTGTGACCGTTTTATAGAAATAGTCTTCTACTAAACTTACAGAAAAAAAACTACTTAAATCTACTAAAAAAATTTAAAAACTACCAAAAGAACTTTAACCTTATTTTTTGATATATAAACAAAATCTTAATTAACAAAAACTTAGAAAAAATATTTAAAAACTACTTTATTAATTTAAAGAGGCAAATACAAATTAAAATTGTTTATATAAAGGCGAATAAACTAATGTTATCGTAATGTTACGACCAAGTATATCGCCATGAATGGGGCTGAAAATTTATCGACTGCATACCTATACCTACGGCTGTAAAAAATGCACATTTCTAGTTTTTTTCTTGGTACGGCCAACTTTTAAAAGCATCGAACCGCTCCCATTCATGGCGATATGCTTGGTCGTAACGTCTTTTCATATTTTTTTTTTTTTATGAAAACATTGCGAATTAAATGTGGTTTGCTTCAGTTTATATATTAACAATAGGAGTGTTCACAGTAAGTTGCAATTGCTCTTACACATAATATGTGTTTGTGATAAATTTGATAATTGTCGTAAATTTTGTAAATTTTAAAAAACAAAATACACTTTGCTGAAAATACAATCCTGATAAAAAATACAACAATAAAATCTTACTGTATTCTTTGTAAATTTATTTGTGTATTTGGTCAACTGAAAACAACTCCTTTTCTAGGCAACATAGACGAGGCAACTGGTTGCGCTGTAAGTTTTTCACTTTGCCTAGGCATTTTTGCTTAGATTGTTATTTTCAAACAAACTATAAACAAAATTATTTCCGCAAAAATACAAGAATTTCCTTAAGCTACATTCACCATGTGTTGTAAATATGATATATTTTGTAAAAGTTTATCAAAAATACACCACATCGTGAATACTCCTAATAGTTTGTAAGGCTACCACATGTTGCTGTAGTACACAATGTTGCCACAGTGAAGAAAGAAGTGAAAAATATAACATACAAATGGTTACTCTGCTTTACATTGCCAGTTTTAACTCTCTTGTCATTTGCCATTGTTTGCATAAAGGTTAAGACTGAATAGAAAAAGTAATTCAAATGAAAAATTTTCTGTGTCAGATGGAACTAGAACCGGGGTTCTTTGGCATCACTAAAGCAGTGACGCATTTTGGGGTAGATGCTGTGCTGAGAACTCTTATTAATCAAATGTTTGTGAGCAGGTTTAAAAAGTGAAAATCTTAGAGTTATATTACGCTTAGATCTGTACGAAGAGGAACTCCTAAGAGGGTTCTCTAGCCTCAATTCTGGAACCTAACTGTAAATGAACTGCTGGTTAAACAAGAACGAAAGGGAAAGCCTATGCAGATGACGTTTCTATTCTAACATCCAGTAAATATAAATCTAATCTTCGAAATATATAACGCTAAACGGGCTAAATATTGTAGTCAATTGGGCTTATAGCCGTGGACTAGGTATAAGCCCTGAAAACTGAGTTAGTGATTTTTACAAGAAAACACAAAAAATGAAACGAAATGGCCATTTCAGCCCTTGAAAGGACTTTGACCGAGCTTCTTATAATCCATTGTGTTGTGCGTGTTGTGAAATGTTTGAACACAAATTATCGAGAACTGGACCTACAAGTTTTATACCGACTCCGAACGGCTTATGTTCTCAAGAAGCTTTTCATGGCAGTTTTTACTCTCTGACGTTTGCCATTGTCTGCAGAGAGGTGACGGCCGAACAGAAATTCAATTGAAAAAACTTTCTGTGTCAAGTAGGATTGGAACCAGAGTTCTCTGGCGTATGTGCTACGCACTCTAACCACTGCGCCACGGCCGCCACAAGAAAACAGAACTTACCAATAAACATTACTCCAAAATTGGGAAACGTAAAACCAAACTTCTCAGAACAAGAAATATACCTGGGTCTCATCCTAGATAGGAAGCTAAACTGGAAACTCAACCTCTAGCGAGCCAAAAATGCAAATGTAGCTGTCTTCTAATGCAAAAAAGCACTTGCAAGTGGGTAACAAGTGGGGATTACAGCCAAGTACTACTCACTGACTTTGCACGACCAAAAGTTTTAATCGTTGTTGGATTTGGATTAAATTTATTACATATGTATACTAGAGCAGCCCGAAGCAAAAAATGTTTTGTTATCGCTTATGCCGGTGGCCAAAATAATTCTATTGGGTCTTTAAATGATTCTTCTAAAATTATATTCAAATCGGGCAATTAAAACCCGGCGCTCAACGCAGTTTAGTTTGACCATTTTTGTTAAAAATTTGGTTTGTTTCCAAAAAATTTAAATTATGTGTATTTAAGTTAGAAAACTTATTTCGAATGCACTTTTAATCAATAGCGCATATATCAACCATCGCAATTAGTTTAAAATGAGCAAAATACAATGAAAAATGAGGTCATTATAAGGTTTTCTTCACGAAATATTCAAAAAATGGGAAATTGTACAATTTTCCAATTTGTCTAATTCTTCAATCTAAAACACATCTTTTGATATACAAAGCTTAGCTTCTCGATGTATCCTTAACCTGATTCCTTAACTCGACAAATCCTTAACGTGAAAAATACAAGATTTTGTCAAATCAATGACGTCACGGCACTCCCCAGACAGATTTTGACGTTTGAGATCTTAAAATGCTTTGTGATTTCTGTTTTTGATAATTACGAATCTTAGGAAAATTCAATATGGCGTATTCAATATGGAAATTGGAACTCACCATAGGTATACAAATGTAGAATATCAATTATTATTGCCATCAAACGACATTGAAATATTGCCAGGCGTTCTAATTTGAGAAAGTGATACTGAAAAATCAATTACGAGAGCCGTTCATAAAGGATTAAGTGAATGCGGTATTCTCGGCAAGAATTCAAGAATTGCGTATCGATACAACTTCTACTAATGCTGGATGGGAGAATGAAGCCAGTCAGTTCCTTGAAAAAATTATTGGCTGTGAGCTTTTGCAATTCGCCTGTCGGCATCACGTTTTTGAAAAAATATTGAAAAATGTTTTTGATGTCAACTTTGGCCAAACAAAAGGACCCGCATCTAATGTTTCTTAGATTCCATAAAGCATGGGACAATGAAAAAAATTGATCCGAAAAGAACGCAAACGGCCTTGAGGATAAGATTGTGCGAAAAAAAATTGCAACTAATACTGTAAAAAGTGTTATGAAGTTTGTCAGCAACACTTACAAAGGTCACACAATCCAGGAGATTAAGAAGACTTCTTGGAACTCGTTCTGCTATCTTAGTTGAGAAAAACTCTAAATTTGTTGCCGACCGACCAGACGCCGCTGGTATTTTTTAGGTTAATGTTCATTTATCGAAAACAATAAGAATTCAACCCATGGTACCTCAAGAGAATACGAGATATATATGCATATTTTTGATAATATTCTATATAAAGAACTGGTTCAATCGTTCGGATGGACTAGCAGCAGCCAACCATGATTTGCAGGTAGTTAAAGACACCTGGACCTATGCAAGTACCGATCAAATTATACTTGGTATCTGAACAAAGAGCCTCTTGCCATGGCTTTTTTCGATCCTAATATTTCTATAGAAATTACAAGAAAAATAGTTGAAAATCTATATCTTGCACCACGAAAATTGGATCAAAATAACTTTGATTTTAAACGCGAAAAAAGGCTACCTGAACTCTTTTATATCGAAGGATGTCAGCAACTTCTTTACGAGTACGACAGCTAATTTTTTTAAAAGACCTGGACTTTCTATTGAATTTATAGCGTCATTTCAATTTAGATTTCTAAGCAAGAATTTAAAGATGGCGCTGAATTTTGCAAAGGATTACACATTGTAGTTGATATAGCGGAAAGAGGCGTGTAAGTGATGACCAAGTACAGCTCGATTCTAACTCATGATGAAAAGATATCTACTGCAAGTGATCGAATCATACCGTTCTCAGCATCCATCGCTCAAAAATTCGAATTTATTATATTAAAATTTTTTTTTTTTTTAATTTATTGCTACTTTTTTTCATATCCACCATTTTGAGTTGTCTGACCCTTAAGTTGTATTCAGCAAATTAGGGAAATAGCATTAACGATGTTTTTGGTTTTTAAGTGATTGTTGAAAACGTCATTCCATATCTCTTGTATCCATTCCTTCCGAGCCCCAAATTGAATGCGCCATATTAAATATTCCTAACATTCTTAGTTTTTTTTTCAAGAACAGTTATCCGCAAACACTTTAAGATCTCAAACTTGAAAATTAGTCCGGGGGACGTAATTTGTTTGACAAAATCGTTAATTTTTGTAAGTTATGGACCAGTGAGGGTTAAAGATTAGTCGAAGACCTAAGTTTCATATATCAAAATAAATGTGTTCTAGATGAAATAACAATTTATTTACCTACACTCAGAAAATTAATTTATAGGCATAAGGTTGCGGGAAATGAATATTATTTGCGGTAATCGGAAGAAAATTGCTACAACTGATATTTGGTTAATGTAACTCGAATGAAATAAGCACAATTGATTGTTAGTTGGTGCGAATGATCGTTCCTTCGCAACCCGCTCATTTCCAAATGTTTCTTCAGTTGAAATGAAAATATGGCATGTTAGTTGCTTGAACCGCGTAAATGTATTTATTTCAACTCTCCTTGCCACTACAAGGAACGTAATGTGTCTGAAATAACTAACTGAAGCTATTGCAGACAAGCGAACAATACTAGTAATTGTAACAACCACATTGTAAGTTATGTCAATAGCATTATTTTTTTCGCCTCAATCGAGTTTTGAATTTTATTAAATCAATCGCACCCTTTAGTTGCGTCAATCTGAACAGCCAACCTTGCTACTGCAAGTTTGTCAAACCATCCGACTTAGCGAGTGAAACAGACATACGTTCAAAAACACGAAGTTGTGTAAGCCGACCTTAATCGCAAGACGCTTGCATTTCATTTCTCAAAGTTGTTAACGTGTGCGGATGGAGTTTTTGTAGTGTCGTTTTTTTGAATAACTTGGAAGAGGAACAATCATTAGGGTAGTTAAATAAAATTGTTTTCTATCTATACATGCATAAAAAAAGGCTGAGTTCCTTAATGCATTTATGCAAAGATTTATTGACTTCCTATTAATTGGTGCTTAGTTGATTCACCAAAACTGCGCAACTAGGTTATTATTTTTAAGCACGTTTTAGTTTCGCAGTTTCGGTGAATCTGCTATGCACGAATTCAAAGAAAAAGGTCACTGATGCTTTGCATAAATGCATTCAGGAACTCGGCACGATTACAATTTCCTGGGCACCGCGATTTAAAAGTGTTTGTTTTATCAACCATAAAAAGTGTTATTAACCATAAAATTCTGTGCATTACTTTTGAAGATAACACATATTACATATTAGGCACACTTGACGGTTCACCCCTTTAAGAAATAACCATAACACGAAAAATTTTTATAAAAAACCGCGCGATTTTTATTTTACATACTATGCATTATACGTATAATGTACACTTGATTCTTGACACTTGACTCTTTTACGAAATAACTGAAACATGAAAACTTTTTATAAAAAATTTGCGCGTTGTGAGTTGAAAAACAGTTATATCTTCAAAAGTAATGAATGGATTTTATGGTTTATGGTTGCTTTATATGACAATGACGAGCCGATGTTTGATTTAGTACAACATATAGTAACTTCTGGCGCCCCGTATTTAATTTGTTATCAATTACTGGAGACTTCATTCTTTGATACTAATTTTTTTGCTTATCGAATAAAAAAAGTTGAAACCTTTTTAGTTCTTAATGTGGAAACCATTAACTATTTTCACACTTAAAATATTTCCTTATGTTTTAATGGCAATACATTCGCTGTTTGGGACTATTAATTTTTTTATATGTCTGAGGCACTATCTCAAAATTCAAAAATGAGGATAGTCACGTCTGCGCCCTGGGTAATAATTAATTTTCTTGTGTATATGGTTGACTTCATAAACGCATTTATTATTGCATCAGTGTTTTATTTTAGTGTGATTTTATTTTTAGAAAAATTATTACTGTGAAATACTGTGTGTAGATTGCTTAACCTACAAAATGATCTACAGTCAATAATCATGTGTAGGTCGAAACGATCAATGGGTTAGTCAAAATAACCAAATTTTAGTCAAAATAATTGGCAGGTCGGTTCATACAACCGAGTGGGAGTCAAAACGTATAACATGTCCATTCATACAATCGAATGTAGGTTAAAATGACTTACTTCTCCGTTCACACAATTGAGTTAAGGTTAAAACAATTAACAAGATCGTTAATTTAACTGAATGGAAGTTGAAAGGATGAAGGGGTTCGTTCAGAAAACCGTGAGCGCAGTGCTTACAACGGATTGCCACAGTCAAGGCTATGGGAAACTACGTAGTTGTGTTGATTACTTTTTAAAAGTTATCAACAATCGACTAAGTCGGTAGGGCACCAATTCGGTTGCGACAGTGGATATAATTCTCTGTGTGTATCTCAAATGTTTGTTCATGGTACAAACAAAAAAGTAGGATTGAAATATCCAGTGCAATTTCTGGCTGGCCTAATGTATACTTTCTTGACAGTGACGACACTCATTGTAAAAGGTTTTGCCCCCCCAATAAGTGAAAATTAATTTTTAAGGGTAAGACATACAAGTGTTTTCAGAACCCGCCATTTCTCCGAGGAACTTTTTGATTTTTAATTAAATTTAACTAAATGGGCACGGTGCGACATGACACTCTGAGTTTGGAAACAATTAAACAAGTACAAACAAGGAAAGTACTTGTATACCTCTCACCACACGCAAAATACTTACAAATGAGCTATCCCTAAAAAGAGACAATAGTATAGCACATCAGGTCTGCGTAACAGTAACCTTAAAACTCTTAAAATAATTGATTTCCTTAAGAAGGCATATACAAATGGTAGTGTCCCAACTGGGCATTACCACAACGGGCCTTACTGGCTTAACCTATTATAACTGGAAAGAGCACAATTTCCATACGATGTTTGACACTTATTTTCTGCCACAAAAAATTTAAATGAAAAATTCCAAGCATACCTATTCTACTATTTTTGAGATCGTTATTTCAATAGGTATAGTCAGATTTGCATAATAATGTCTTTAAAAACCCAATATGGCACATTTTAAATAAAAAAATTGCAACATTTTTTGCGCTTTTTTTTTGTGAATATTTTTCGCATCAATAAAGTTACTGAATCGATGCCAAACCACAACAAAATGTGCACAAAATATCTAAAGTTTAACAAGGGCTTTTTTTTTTCCTTTGAATCCAACCTCAAATTCGTAATCAGCGACCTCAAAAGCCCCCCAATACATATGTTTTCATAATTTTTAAGCATTTTATGATATTTGGTCGGCCTAATTGGATCCGCCATCTTGCATTTTGAAAGTCTAAACTATTCCTAGTTATAGTTGTAGACTTTTGGTTGTGGTTTTGTGCACTTTTGGTTGACCAATGCTTTATTTGCTCACAATGTTTCTTACAAACCAAAGTATCATATTTTTTCTTATCAGGCACAGGAAAATACCAAAGAAGTTATTCTTATCAGAATAACTCGAATTAGCATGCCAAATTTTCATGATTTTTAGGAAAAATATTTTAAGACAAGAATTTAAAATAATCCTTCTTCCATTTCTTACCCGTTCCCTTATAGCAGAGAAGAGGGTTGGTATTCCTAGCTAATAATATTAATATCTTTAAAAAAAATATTAAGAACTATTGTTGATTCTTAGAGCATGCTTTACATTTTATTGAAATATTTCAGAAATATATTTTGTATGTAATTTTGTTTTTAAAGGACTTGGCATACATATATAAAAAATTTTCTAACTGTAAAAAATTTAATAAATTCATTCAAACTCCTGTGCTGTCTTCATCTTCTATGGTAAGTAAAATTCTAAGACTGTTGGTGGTACACCTTGCAGGTTCGTTGCCAGGACACATGTTTCGGCATCTGCTTCTACGTGTAGCCAACCAATCTGAATTGGAGAAATTAAAACAATATTTCTTTAGTACTGCAAGAAAACTAAAAAACAATCTTTAATAACTACATTACTTACTGTTACGTGGTTCCGTTTGACAATTTAAATTCATCAAAGCACATCGGTTGACAAGCATGCGACATTGTTGGCCATTTCTGGATATGGCGCATACTTTATTACCGCCCGTTGGACATATTAAAGGGTTGGGAGGACACGCCGGCCTGGGATCAGGAGATCCGGAACTGCATTGCCCAGTGCCACCAATATCTAGTTCACTACATGAAGGCATTTGAACGATGGTCCAAGCTATAGGTCATATTTATCATTTGAGCCGAATGCGATTTATTTCATTTATTAATACTTACTATTTTGTGGGTTATTTTGAGCGGCACAGTTTGCAGTTTGCAAATCGCAAATATTTCTAAATCGACGACAAATTGCTGTGGGAAGGCGTCCACATATTGGTGGGTCACTTTGGGAGCAATTTGACAGCAACTGCTGGCAACTACTGGAAGGTGCTTCTGTAGTGTTGGATCCGCCGGTAGTTGTGGAACCTTCTGTTGTGGAACCTTCTGTTGTGGAACCTCCTGTTGTGGAACCTTCTGTTGTGGAACCTTCTGTTGTGGAACCTTCTGTTGTGGAACTTCCTGTTGTGGAACTTTCTGTTGTGTTACCAATAGTTGTTGGTCCCTCTGTGGAAGTTCCATTTGTCGTAGAACTTTCAGTTGTTGTTAATTGTGTCTGTGATTGATGTACCAGAACAAACACTACTGCAAGCGCTATTTAGAAAAATATTTTCATTTAGTTTTTCCTTAAAGGATAATTAAAAACTTGACCCTTTCTCTTACCAAGAATGTTAAGAGACTTAGAGAACATGACGATTTCAGTATTTTTCGTACTAAGTAGGAAGATTACTGATGTGTATTTGCAAGATTGATACCTTTTTATATGATTAACATTACCGATTATTTTGATATACAATCAATTTGAAGTTAACAAAATCAACTTCATATTTTTCCATTATTCTTTCAAGAAACAAAAACCTTTTTGTCGATTTAACCCTGAGCTTTCTTGCTTCTTTTTTTGTAAAGTTAAAAATCATCGGACGTATCCATGTTCTCGGTTTTCAATCAATTTTTTTCTTTGTTTTTTTTTTAATTTTAAACGTGAGCGAATAGCAGGAACTATATTTTTTTAAAAACTCTTAAGCTCTGTCAAATACAGAACAGGTACTTAGGCCTTTATTTTAACTTGCTTATCAGGGTTAACTCAATAAGTTTTTGTTAATATCCACACGCTACAATATTTTTGAAGGCAAGTTGACATATATTTAAAACAACCAGCTTTTGTTTTATGCCAGCTGTTTGTATAGTTGTTTTTAAAATTATTGTTAAATATTTATTTATGGAATTAATTCTTAATGCTGAACCTTCTTTTAATTGTCAATCGGTTTTTTTAGTTTTTTTTTGCATTAAACTGATAAGAATAAATAGTGAAATGTTCTACTTTAAATTATTAATTGACTCGTTCATTGTTGGGAAAATAAACGTGTTTCTTGTTCTTTATTTTGATTTGTATCTCTACTTTGTATACAATAATACATCTTTTATATGTTTTACTATAATATGGAATGTTTTCTTTTCCCAGTACACGGAAAAAGTTCAGCTCAGATGTTATTCCCTATTCGTATTGAATTGAAAAAAAACAATCCTAAATAAATCACTTCGTATATTGTATGAAAACTTTTTTGCTAAATTTCAGTATAAGTTCTTTTAAACAAGAATTTTCTATAGATCACTTTTATATGACTTAATGTAAAAAGTCCACCATCTCCCGAAATGTTCACTATGTATCTTCTGAACAATAGTATTAAAGAGTTTTTAATCCACACGCTTTAAATTTGTTAAATTGTTGTATTGAAACAACTATTTTGCTCCATAGAAGTAATTTGTCCCAAGCAGCTGGCGTTGGAATTTTAAAAGGAATTTTTTATAGACTACTTGTGGTGTGTTTAATATTGTAATCTTTTGTCAAACTGATAACTAAAACTTTTTATAATGTGAATAAAAAAAAAATAAAAAAAATTTACAGATGCCTATTAAACAAAAATCTACATACTACCAAACTTAATTCAGCAAATTTTGACCACTTTTCAATACCGCACAATATCCTCTAACAAAATCCATCTACCTGAAACTGACAAAAACAGCTCAAAAAGTGAGAAAATAAGCATGAAGAACTCTGTTGGTTTTAAATGCTCGAACTAATTATGCTGCTCGAGCACATTTCAATGGTTTTCTAAGCCATTAACTCCCAACAACAATAACACCCTACAAATTTACAACGGCATTAACTTTGCCAACAACAATAAACATGCATCCTCTTCTGCACAAAATACCACAAAGAATTCTGCCACCACAACAAACAACAAACGAGTGGAAGAGTGGAAAAAAAACAACAACAGAACAAAAATTGTGTTCTATAAAATAATTTTCACTCACAGAGAAGAACACATGTCGGCAAAACAATAAAATGGCGCATCGAGTAGCTCTAAATCAAGTCCAATTACGCAAATTTCCGGTTCATTTCCCAGCCGAAATAGTGGTGTTAGCTTTGTTTGTTTGTTTCTTTCTTTCTTCGTCTCCTCTCATATTGTATGTTTTTTTATTTTATTTCTGATGACGAGGGTGTAATAGCGGGTATGTGTGGTTGAGAAGTACCGTTAAGCAAGACATACAAATAATTCATAACACAGAGCAAATAAAGGCAAAGTTAATAACCGTTAAAAATTATTATGGTGCATAAAGAAAATTGGCAAAATAAAGTGAGAGAAAGAAAGACACACACACACACACACACACACACGGATAAATAAATAAAACGGGGAAAAGACGGTTATATATTTTTAAAGGATTTTCTTGTATTTTGTTTTTTCTTAAAATTTTATAAAATTATGTTGACTTGCGTATAAAGAAAGGTTTTAAAGAAAAGTTAATCCAAAGCTTTTCTCTGTTTAAAGTCTGTTTTGAAGGCGAAGACAGACATGTGATATACTAGCGTTTTTTTTTTGTTGTTTAATGTTATTACATGCTAAGCTTTTAGCTAAACCAAAAAATGTGTCTAAATTGTTATCACTTTGGAGGATAGACATTGAAGCGATATGACGTCAGTTTAAAAAACTATGGTAAATATTCATCATATGACGTCACACTCACGCCAATAAGGTTCTTAAATTTAACCCATTAAAAATTTTATTGCTCAAGCCGAATGTATTGAAATGTTTCATTGAATTTTTGAAGTAAAACTTCTTTAGTCGTGTATACGGCATTCAAATTGGAAATAGAGTAAAACCGATGAAACGGTTTAGCCTCACTTTATTTGCATACGGTAGTTTTTGAATGCGGTTAGTGTTTTGGTGCTATTTTTTTAATTATTTTTCGAACACTACAGGTACGAATATATTAAAAAAACTGTTTTTTATATATTGAACACCACAGCGCGCTGAAGTACAAATTTCTAACAAAACCACGCAAAATTATTAAATCGGCTTTCGATTGGAATAAAATTTATATACAGGCACTAGCTTATACTCAGTGTGCGTTGTTTCACCCGGAAACTATATTGCAAAATAATAAATATATTCAAAACTTTTATTTCACACTTGATACTAAACATCACCACATAGTAACTCCATTCTTAGGTTCAATGTTCTGTGATTTTTACTTCCAAAGCTATTCGATATCAAAAATTTGTCACCCTTGTCCAGTCCAAATTTTGCATAAGAAAGACATCACGAAGTGGTAACTCCATTCTGAATTTCAATGTTCTGACTTTTACTTCCACGAAAAACTAATTTTTAGCGATTTTATATGAGAAATCGTATGGGCGAAAGGGAATTCACTATTTTTGTAATACCTCTAAAACCGCTCATCCGATGTTGTACAAATAAGTTTTAAAATCCGTGCCATGAGTGGCCAAACACACACTAATTTGAATTTTTTTTTTTTTAAATTTGCACAACACTATTGGAACGGTTCAGAAATGATGGAGTAACATACAGACATCATTCGATTTATATATATATATATATATATATGTTTTGGTACGGTGAATATTTTAACACTATCTATTTTGCTTTATCTTTAGAAAACCCCCTCAAAAAATTTCCCAAAAAAATGCGAAAAGCTCCTAAGTCGCCATCTGATTACTTTTTCCTATTTTTAGCTCTGCCATTTGCCATTTTCTCTTACACCATTACATTCCAAGAAATACACAATTTAGTCTAGTCTATGGGCTAGTGGAGTTATCGGACCATAGTTTGTTTTTGTTCCCCGATTGAATGACATGGATGTGGAAGAGATGTGGTTTCAGCAGGTTGACGCTACGTGCCAAACAACAAACGAAACTGTAAACTTATGGAAGGAAACATAAGATAAACACATTATTTCAACTAATGGCGCTGTATATTGGCTTCCAAGATTTTGGGAAAAGGACGCCTCTTGATTATTTTACAAACCTGACAAACCAAAAATAAGCAATACATTGAAATCTAACATTATTCGAGATGTCAATGTTGGAATTCATAACATCCAGCCGTGGTTGGCCTATGCCCGAAAAAATAATTGTGTAATGTATTTTCTCAGTTGAATAAAAATAAATGGCCATTTAATGAAATATCAAGTGTTTTGTTCAATATCAAATTTAGAACTGTCCTAAAAAAAACCCTTAAAATGCATACAGGATGAATCGGATAGCGAGGTCAATCCGAAAGCTGGTCATTCCTTGGGTCAAGACAAGAAAAAATCTTATGATAGGCGGTCTTTTCTCACGTTTTATGCAATAACTTTAAAAGTATGATAGCTACGTAAGATTTAAAACCAGTTTTGGAAACAGAATTCAACAGTTTAAGACCAAGCTCAAAAAATGTTTTTTTTTTAGAAAAATTATTGGTTCGAGTGCGATTTTCTCGAAATTTTATCAAAAAAAAAAAAATTATTTTTGTTGCATTGTTTTATACTCTCAAGCATTCTATAGAATTTTTTCATAATAAGTTTTTACCTCCGTTCAACAGATCATCTGATTTTGGAGTTTTAAGTTGTGCTCAAAATACCTATGTAAGGCAAAAAAGCTCACATTGATAGTAAACAAAAGGAAGCAAGCTTTACTATTACTGTGATGTTTGTGTTGTACGAAAGACAGAATGATAGTAAAGTTAAGATACTTAATAACCGTTATAAATACTAAATTTTTATTTTATTTTCGTACGACTCGTAAGTCTTACCAAAGTAAGACACAATTCGATATTTATAAAACTATGAGTGTGAATAAATCAAATACAGAGCAATGTATACCTAAATAAAAACTATTCAGTTGTTTATTTTGGCTTTCATGAAAATATCAAAAACGTTATCAAATATCGCAAGAAAATGCTAACTATTTTGTCATCCAAAAATCCTTATATTAAAGTTTTTATAAATCTTAAGAATATGTTCACTTGAGAGGAACGAATTTTTTAACCTCATGGGCTTCATGTAAAGGGTCCGCCATCTAACGTTTTTTTTTTTTCAACTAGTGCTTATTTCGTGAATTTTACGTATAACACTTGGCACATGTCTGATTTGACAGATAATTAGTTTTATCCTTCCGCTGAACGAATATGGTTGTGTATACGCTTGAACAACGCTGGGAAATATTGCCTGCGATCGACTTACAGAAGATGCCGATTTTGCCAAAAAAATCATTTTTTCAGATGAAGCTTATTTTGATCTTGGCGGGTATGTAAACAAGCAAAATTGTCGCATTTGGGGCACAGAAAACCCGCACGCATACATTGAAAAGCCGATGCACCCAAAACGAGTCACTGTTTGGTGCGGATTTTGGTCCAGAGGCATAATTGGGCCATTTTTCTTTGAAAATGAGCTAGGAGTGGCCGTTACAGTCAATGGCCATCGTTATCGGGCCATGTTGAACGAATTTTTGTTCACAAAAATTGAAAAGGAGGATATTGGCAACATTTGGTTTCAACAGGACGGCGCTACATGCCACACAGCCGAAGCTACACTCGATGTTTTGCGCCCTGTTTTTGAAGATCGCATTATCAGCCGCAGAGCTGATGTCGTTTGGTCAGCTGCGATTTGACACCGTTGGACTATTATTTGTGGGGTGCCCTCAAAGATTAGTGTTACGCCGACAAGCCAGAGACAATTGACGCTTTAAAGCAGTGGAGCTCACGAAATTTTACAAAAGAGCAAATGATTTTTAAAAAACAAAATAAAACACAAAATATCGTAACTTTTGGCAATGAAAAAAATAAACAAAACCAAGAAAATGTAAATGAAAAAAAAGGAAGTAAAAGGGTACACTGTAAAAAATTTGTTTTATATATATTAAAATTCATCCAGTGTTTTGGAAACAAAAAGGAAGTAAGATTCATTACATTCAGGCCAAAAGTCTTGCACAAGAAAAAATAACGTTAATAATATTTAATAGAATTACATTAAATAATTATATAGATTTAAATAAGGCAAATGAAGTTTAAATAAAGTGAGTGAATAAAAAAAGTAACAATCAAATTGTGACGAGACCGTCCTTTTAAATGTTCATAATCTGCACGATGAAATGCATCATAGTGCCTTCGCATATTGTAACTTCTTATTAGAGTTAACGTATCATGGCAAATAAGGCATCCAGGCTTCTGAATTCTGCTATTCTTAATGAAAAAGTATTCATACTCCCATTCAATACGGAAAGCCTTTGCATTCATATATTACTTATATATTAAAGGAACTTATTTTATTTATTAAAATTCTTACACTTTTAACACAGATTATTTTGTCAGTGCACTGCTACGACTAGACTTAATTCTACTACGGTTACAAAACGTATAAACAAAGAAAAAAAACAAATCCTGTGTGCGTTAACACACAACCAACGGGATAATTTGCTTGCATTTGTTGTTGTTGATTACGCGTTCAAAATTAGATGATCGTCAACAGCGGCTTGTGGTGCTGTAATTTTTTTTTTTGTAGATTGTGTTGTTGTTTTTTATACGTGGTTTTGCTTTCGCATCAGCGCAAAGACAAAGCTCATGATAGAAAAAAATTTGTATGGCGGGTAAGGTGAGCAAAATGAGCTACTAGATGAGCGTGTCTGCTTTAAAGGACAATATTCGTGAAGCCGTTGGTGAAATACAGCTGCACACAATCGATAATGTACTTACAAATTGGACCGATCATGTAGGCTACTGCATGGCCAGCCGAGGCAGCCATTTGAATGAAATTATTTTCCATTATTAACCGAAAGGATTGTACATTCAAATAAAAAAAGAAATTTGAGAAAATATACAATAGTTTTTTTTTTTGCATTTTAAAAAAAAAAATGGTCATTTGGCGAACCCTTTATTTGCCCATGAAAACTACGCATAAAAAAATAAATTTCTGCATCTTTAGTTTTTTTTTGCGACATAACTTTCGACATAATTAAAAAATGAAACTCTATGTGATTTTAATAATAAAACTTTTCTTAGAACATATATATGTCTCAAACCTAATATTTTCATATTTAAATTAAGAAAATTTTTTAATGACTCATTGATTTTTTAAGCAATAACTATTTTTGTTACTTAACTTTTTAACTGTATACAAATATTTTTTTTTTGTTAGTATAAATAAAGTTTTTTTTAAGAAATACAGTTATTTTACTAAAAAACAGTAAAACTGCACGGTACAGCATTCGGACAAATTTGATGAAACGTCACTGTTTGCGTTACCCTTTGAGCCGGAGAGCGAAAATAAAAAATAAAAAAATACTTTTTGTGATCTTACGAAAAAAAAAACAGAAAATACTTTTCTTTAGAGTTTGCATGCGATCACTGGTTTTAAGTGATTTTTCAGTCAAGTTTTGGGGTTTTATTTCGATTATTTTTGGACCTCTAAATTATTATCATCTCTTAAGGGTATTTTTTTCCAATTCTAATATATTTTACCTTTTATGTTTACAAAATAGAAAATTTGTAAACAAATTTCATTTGAAGACTTAAATAACATTTTTCATTTGAGTTAACATTTAACTTGGCTATTTTATACATATTTTTCTGATTAAATTTTTGTTTTGTTCATTACATGAAAAAATGCAATATTTGGAAAAATAAATTTTTTATTTTTATTAATTTAAAAAAGATAAAATTATTTTTTAAGTAAAAATTTCACAAGTGAAACTGCTGCCCGATTACATCTAAAAATATACGCTTTTTAATGATTTGACAATTCAAAGTATTGCTTTATTTTTAGATAAGTACATAAGAAAACAGGTGATATTTTGAACAGGATAATATATAATCAAAGAATGTATTCTATCAATCCAATATAAAATGTAAACGTCATTAGATGTAATTAACTCAACCACTTTTTATTGGTCTACACCTCTGCAGAGAAGCTCCATGCTTCATGCCCTTGCAATTTCTGGTGTCCGCACCATTCAAAGCTAGAAGAAACAAATTTTGACTGGATTTATAATGTACTTTAAAATAATTGATTTAATGCAACTAACCTCTGTTTGCTCCACTGCGGCAATTGTGCAATATCCTTTGACAAGAAGTCAAAACTTGGCATTGTCCTTGGTTGTTACGCCAACAACGTGATTTCCTATCATCTTTGCAAGGATTTATGGGACATCTGCGTATAGTTTTGGCTGATTTCACGACGATACGAGCACATCTTCCGGTGCCAGTCGGGGACCTAATGTTGCGACATTGGCTACGGTTGGCTTCAATCAATACTGCATTGAGTAAATTAGTTATAAAAAAGAAATCTCAGTAATTCGGCTATCAATCGATTTAAAAACAAGTCGTAGGCTCACCGCGTTTTCCTTGTTGTCGTAGGCGACAATTTTCCTCGCGCATGCGACATGCCCTTAGCTTGCGACACTGCGTACCGTCTGAATTACGCACACAAGCTATATTCGCATCACTAGGCTGGCACTGTGGACGACATTTGGCGTTGGCCTCACATAGTGCGAATAAGGCAATACATATACCTGGAAGTAACCAAAATTTATAGTGAAAATTATACTCGTGCACCTGTTTTTTTTTACTAAATAACTTACCAAGAGCTATAATAAGCTTGTTCATTTTTAAGTTTTTAGTTTTTAATTGAAACGACCTCAAGTGAAAACTGTACCTAACTGAGGGAAAAATGTTGCTTTATATACAAAATCTGGTTAAACAGCGATGAAAGTTCCCTAAAAATTTAATAAAAGGCACAACAGAAGTTGAGGTGTAGACAAACAATGAAATATTTTAACAATAAAAATTGAATACTCCAGTTTTTTATTCAAGAACACCATCTGTCATATATCTTACGAAACATGTTATGCATTGTATCAAAAGTCTTTATTTTCGAAAAACTTTGTTTTGAATACAATCTTGGTTTAATTTCCAATAAGCACATTTTTTTTTTTTATATATCAATATTGTTAACCACTTAAGGGGAGGGGACTACGCAATGAGGTATATTAGCAATCAGTGGTTTATTTTTGTAATATGTATTGTGCATTAACAAAACAATTGCTTGTACATAGTAAGATAAATCTTTAGCAGGAAAATGTTTTTTTAATTTGTTTTTCAAAATGGCAGACCGTCTTTGGTATTCACCTGCACTCTTGACAGTTGTTTTTTATTCCCAAATAATCTTAATATTTTATTTATATTTATTTTATATTTATATATATGGGTCAAAATTCGCCACAAACTGGATGCCCTGTTTCTACATCGCGCCACACAGTGCAATACTTGCGGCCAAAACTAACTTGTATTTTTTTTTGTGTAATATTATGTAATATTTTTTTGTATTATTAGACAGCGGAATTATATGCCAAATTCATTTCAAGTCTGATTAAAGTAAAATTTTAGATTTGTATGAAGTTCGACTTCACTAACGCATGCATTGCTCCATATCTATGATATGCAAACTTTATGCAAACATATGCAGAAGCGTATGCTAGAAATATGCTGCATACTTTTTGCATATGCAAGAAAAATACTGTATATTTTTTGCATATGCAGTAATAAAAATGTTCTAAATTCATGAAATTTCCAAATTAATCGATATATTTATTTAGTTCCTTTGAAAAGCAAAGTATTTAAAATGTAAATATTATTTTATTACCATCAACAGATACGTAATTATGTCCTGTAATTAATATTGCAGTATATTATTACAACTTTTTCTAAATTGTCGTCGGCGAAATTTTGAAGCTATTCAGAAAAGATCATTTTGAATCCGGAAAAGCTCCTTTCCACATCACAGGAAGTTAGAGGTGCGTATTTAAGTATGCAATTTAATAACATGTTCGCCAGCTATTTTCATAACTCCAAGTGAATCCACCCCTGTCTTATTTAACATTTCATTTGCTTTTAAAATTGAGGTAAAATCTGGGTTCCTTTACAGAACGAGCTTTAATTTAAGGCGAAGGTCGTCACCCAACTTTTCAGGAACTTCATTTATAATATGTTGGGCTTTCTCATATATTTCGAAAGATTTCTTTAAGGTCATACCGCTTTCTTCTAAGCTGGTGATAACTTTAAAAATTGTCCAAAATGGGTTTTTATATGAATTAAACTCCTATTTAAAAGTGGGTTTTGCAATATCTCTTCGGCGGTTTTTATTGATACTGAGTCATTTGAATGTAATGATTGTACAACCTGAAATAGAATAAATTTATACGCATGTATTATACATATTTGCATGCGTTAGAACTGCTCAATTAATAATAAAAACTAATTATAACCTGTCTAATTCCATCGAAGTGAGTAGCATGAAATACTGCAGCCTTAATCCACGTTCACCATCTTGTGAAAATGGCTTCTGGAAGCAATTCAAGATTGTTCAGAATATTTTTGTATAATGCAATTCTGTACGGAGCTTTTAAAAATACTTTCTTTACAGCAGATATATAGATATTTACAATAGAAAATGATAACCTAATAGTTTCTGCGACTTAATTAATTCCATGAGCTAAACAAGTCAAATGGACCATATTTGGGTAAAATATTTTCAAATTGTATCCAGCCTTAATCATGTAAGATGCTGCATCTGTTACAAATAAAATAACTTTATTTTCATTGCCTTCTGGCCATAAACATCTCACTCCGCTGTTCACAAAACTCGAAATTGTGGTATGATTTACTTGTTGTAACTCTTTGCAAGCAATCAAATGGAACGTGTGCCCTGATTTTCATTCAGCTTGCCAATAATCAAATTTGCCACACATCGTCCAGCCTTATCTGTAGTTTCATCAACTGAAATCCACACTTGTTCATCCTCAACATCAATTCGTATTTCTCTCATCGTTTCTTGGAAGCATTTACGTAAATAAGTTTTTCTCATTGAGCTTTCATCAGAAATTTTTCGCTTAGTGTATTTTTTTAAAATGATTTAAATATGTTTTTATCTAGAGTTTTCCATGGAATATTGGCAGCGACAGAACTTGACATAGCTCAAGATCAAAGCTGGTTTCGACAACATTGTTATTGGTATTGTTGTGTTGTATTTTTTTTGTTAGCCATTTGTTTGTGCAAACTTGTGCGGATATGTTGGATGAGCTTAAGTTTTCTGTCACGTGTAACCTTAATCGGTCAAAGTCCTTTCAAGGGCTGAAATGGCCATTTTCGTTTCGTTTTTCGTTTTCGTAACCTTAATAAAAATGGCTGTTTTAGAATAAATTTTTAAAATACAAAAAATTGATATCTCACCTTTTTTTCACAATTGGTGCAGTAAAGATTTTCTCCATCAAAATTAAAACACTTATCTTCAATATCGTCACACCATTGTTTTATTACAACACTTTTTTCTTTTTCAGTTTTCGGCATTTTGCTCATATTGAATATATTGAAGATAAGGAGTGCACTTATTTTGTATTCTTAATTGGAAATGGAATAAAGATGCCATTTTCTCATTTGACAAAATTCACAGAAGTATGAACAGTTCTTAAAAAGTCTAAAACAACAAGTAGATCATGCAAAGTAAAGATTCTTAATTATAATAACTTATTCAAACTTAACAATACAAAATTTTCCCTGTAATTAATTATTTAATAATTAATTAATAATTAATTATTCAGTAAATAAACCTATTAATCATCGAGTAGAAACACCAATCATCATGCAAAAAATTTGGCAGGACCCTAAGAGCGATAAGGTAAAATAAGGGCAACGTAAAATACAGCGAACGTAACAAAAAAAAAAACCACGTTACAGGGTAAAGGTTAAGACTGAAACACGTTTTTTACACTTATTCGTTCAATGAGAGAACAACAATGATATCAAAAATAAATACTTTCTATGAAATGGACAAAGCAAATGGACAAAAACAAATTCAACTCATCGAGCAAGCAACACATTCGTACATACATTTGCTATTAAATGGATATATGCAATATATCCATTATGCAATTTTTATAAAATATGCAATTTTTTAATTTGCATATGCTTTAAAATATGTTGTGTTTTTCAAGTAAGAATTTCTCGGGACACATATCTGTGTCATCGAAATTTATTTCGGATCAATCAATACAAATATGCAATTTCATATTTTCCACTGTCTACTTATTATATATCAATCGACAGATAATTCTGCAACTAAGAGAATTCTGGAAAATTTTGGAAATACGTGAATGTTTGGACACACAGCATGAGCTGAAAATTGATTCACAGAAATAATGAATTTACCAATTTTTGTCTTTGCATATACCTTCTACAGATAAAATATCATAACTCTCGAACGATATGTTCAAAGTATATTTAATTGAATATTTTTGAAACTATATAGAATCTTATGCTTTTGATGGTATTTCTTTTAAATAAATCCTTCAATAAGATCAGATATAAAATTAGTTTGGAAAATATAATTTTTCTAAAGATTATTAAAAAATCTGAAAATTTCAGCAGTGAAGAGGAAAAAAAACTATTTTTTGATTTTGCTTAAACTTTCAAAAAGTGATCTTTTATTTATTAAAAACTGAGGAAAATAAGACAGAGGTGCGATTTTGCGACTTTTGTCTTTAAATCAATTATATGTGATGGCAGTTTTTCGCTTAAAATTAAAATTTGTTAACTGAGTCATTTATACATACTTTGTGAGTCTGCTGTGAGATAAATCTTAAAAA
The DNA here is from genome assembly GCA_914767935.1 of Coremacera marginata. Classification (NCBI taxonomy): domain Eukaryota; kingdom Metazoa; phylum Arthropoda; class Insecta; order Diptera; family Sciomyzidae; genus Coremacera; species Coremacera marginata. Next base: position 61,826,882 of record OU612046.1, read on the forward strand.
GAAATGAATCATGTTTGATAGTTTTAAAAATTTGAATAATAATTATATTTTCAATATGAATTCAATTATTTAAGTCCAGTCTTTAGTTCAAAAGGTATTAAACATTGCGTTTTTAGTGATGTTAAATTAAGTGAAATTGAAAAACCGGAAATTATTTTCCAACTTTGAGAGTGAATAGCTCCAAAAACCATTTTTTTTTAAATATTTAAGAACACATTTATTTAAAAACACACGCTTTTTAATGCTTTGAAAATTCAAAGTATTGCTTTATTTTTAGATAAGTACATAAGAAAACATGTGATTTTTTGAATAGGATAATATATAATCAAAGAATATATTCTATCAATCCAATATAAAATGTAAACGTCATTAGATGCAATTAATTCAACCACTTTTTATTGGTCTACACCTCTGCAGAGAAGCTCCATGCTTCATGCCCTTGCAATTTCTGGTGTCCGCACCATTCAAAGCTGGAAGAAACAAATTTGGACTGGATTTATAATGTACTATAAAATAGTTGATTTCATACAACTAACCTCTGTTTGCTCCACTGCGGCAATTGTGCAATATCCTTTGACAAGAAGTCAAAACTTGGCATTGTCCTTGGTTGTTACGCCAACAACGTGATTTTCTATCATCTTTGCAAGGATTTATGGGACATCTGCGTATAGTTTTGGCTGATTTCACGACGATACGGGCACATCTTCCGGTGCCAGTCGGGGACTTGATGTTGCGACATTGGCTACGGTTGGCTTCAATCAATACTGCATTGAGTAAATTAATTATAAAAATGAAATCTCAGTAGTTCGGTTATCAATCGATTTAAAATCAAGTCGTAGGCTCACCGCGTTTTCCTTGTTGTCGTAGGCGACAATTTTCCTCGCGCATGCGACATGCCCTTAGCTTGCGACACTGCGTACCGTCTGAATTACGCACACAAGCTATATTCGCATCACTAGGCTGGCACTGTGGACGACATTTGGCGTTGGCCTCACATAGTGCGAATAAGGCAATACATATACCTGGAAGTATCCAAAATTTATAGTGAAAATTATACTCGTGCACCTGTTTTTTTTTTTTACTAAATAACTTACCAAGAGCTATAATCAGCTTGTTCATTATTGAATTTTAGTTTTTAATTGAATCGACCTCAAATGAAAACTGTACCTAACTGAGGAAAAAATGTTGCTTTATATACAAAATCTGGTTAAACAGCGATAAAAGTGCCCTAAAAAATATATAGTTTAATAAAAGGCACAACAGAAGTTGTGGCAGCTGTAGACAAACAATGAAATATTTTAACAATAAAAATTGAATACTCCAGTTTTTTATTCAAGAACACCATCTGTCATATATTTTACGAAACATTTTATGCATTGTATCAAAACTCTTTATTTTCGAAAAACTTTGTTTTGAATACAATCTTGGTTTAATTTCCAATAAGCACATTTTTTTTTTATATATCAATATTGTTAACCACTTAAGGGGAGGGGACTACGCAATGAGGTATACTAGCAATCAGTGGTTTATTTTTGTAATATGTATTGTACATTAACAAAACAATTGCTAGTACATAAAAAGACAAAATCTTAAGCAGGAAAAAGCTTTTTTTAATTTGTTTTTCAAAATGGCAGACCGTCTTTGGTATTCACCTGCACTCTTGACAGTTGTGTTTTTATTCCAAACAATCTTAATATTTTATTTTTATTTATATTTATATTTACATATATTTATATATGTTTCTGGGTCAAAATTCGCCACAAACTGGATTTTTTTGAGGTTTTTAAAATTTTGATGCCCTGTATCTACGGCGCTCCGCACAGTGCAATAATTGCTGCCAAAACTAACTTTTTTTTTTGTTATATTATGACTTATTGTATATCAATTAACAGATAAATCTTCAACTAAGAGAAATCTGCAAAAATTTTGAAAATACGCGAATATTTGTTCACACAGCATGAGCTGAAAATTGGTTATTTTTTCTGTGAATTTACCAATTTTCGTCTTTGCATATACCTTCTACAGATAAAATATCATAACTCTCGAACGAGATATTCAAAGTATAAGAAATTGTATATTTTTTAAAAATACAGAATCTAATGCTTTTGATGCTATTTATTTATAAAGAAATCCTTCAAATTATATTAGATATAAAATTAGTTTGAAAAACATAATTTTACTAAGCATTTTTAAAAAATCTGAAAATTTCAGCAGTCGTTTTTTGATTTTGCTTAAACTTTCAAAAAGTGATCTTTTATTTATTAAAAACTGAGGAAAAATAGAGATAGAGGGGCGAATTTTTGTCTTTAATTCAATTATATGTGATGGCAGTTTTTCGTCTAAAATTAAAATTTGTAAATTGAGTCATTTATAAATACATACTTTGTGAGTCTACTGTGGGATAAATTTTAAATGCCTCCCACACAACCCAAATTGGCTCTATCGCCCACAAACCAAAAAAAAATGCCAAAATATAGGACGGTTTTAATCGTATAAAACCAAAATTTGGTAATTTTGTTCAGATGTTAACTTTCGGTGACTGTACAAAAAATGGGCGCAGTCACACTATATCTACGCCCACATTTCAGAAATCATTTTAATTCCTGAGATGTTCAAGTTTTGATAGTGAATCTTGGTAAGCAGGTGATATGGATCCAAGTGGCAGTCACTATGTAAATATAAATGTTGTCACGCCCACTTTTACCGCCCACAAATCAGTAAAAATGATTTATATCAGACGGCTTTTACCATAGAAGACTAAGATTTGGCAATTTAGTTCACATGGTCACTGTCGGAAACTGTTAAAAAATGAGCGTGTTCGCACCATATCAACGCCCACTTTTTCAAAATCATGCTTATTCTTGAGTTGTACACGTTTTGATAGTAGCACTTGATATGCAGGTGTTTTAAGTGACGTCAATATATATATTGTATATAAAATTAGCAACGCCCACTTGTATCACCCATAAATAAAAAATAAACAAAACGAAATGGCCAATTACAGCCCTAGAAAGGACTTTGACCGAGCTTCTTATGATCAATTGTGCGTGTTGTGGAATGTTTGAACACAAATGATCGAGAACTGGACCTACAAGTTTTATGCCGACCCCGAATGGCTGATGTTTTCAAGAAGCTTTTCATGGCAGTTTTTACTCTCTGAGGTTTGCCTTTGCCTGCAGAGAGGTGACAGCCGAACAGAAAAATTAATTCAATTGGAAAACTTTTTGTGTCAGGTGGTATTCGTACCAAGGTTCTCTCGCGTATGGGCCTCACACTCTACCCGCTACGCCACGGCCGCTTCTTTTTTTTTTACCCACAAATCAATAGAACTTATATATCTCAGACGATTCTCATCGTTAAATACTAAAATTTGGTAATCAAGTTCATACGCTTACTCTCGACAGCTTTGCAAAAAATGTAGATTTTGGCACTATATCTGTGCCCACTCTTCAGAAATAATTTTAATTCCTGAGATGCGAACCCTTTGATAGTTAAACTTGGTATGTAGGTGCTATGGGTCCAAGCGACGGTAACCTTATAAATAAATGTTGCCACGCCCACTTTTAACGCCCACAAATCCGTAAAAATGATATACATCAGACTTTTTCTTACAGTAAAAGACTAAAATTTGGTAGATTACTTCATATGGTTACTCCCAGAACCCTTAAGAAAATGGGCGTGTCGTACTTTATTCTACGCCGACTTTTCAGAAATCATTGTAGTTTCTGAGCTGTATACGTTTTGATAGTTAAACTTAGTATGTAGGTGCAATGGGATCAAGTGGCGGTCACTATATATATAAATGTTGCCATGCCTACTTTTTTGCTCATCTATCTATCTGTAAAAAATGTATGTACTAAACCTCTGCACGGGTAGTCTTAAAACGACTTTCAACACATTCGTTCGGAACGACTCAAACATAACATAGCCGGTAGCATTTGTCAGGCAAACGAATCTAAACCAAACATAACAGAATGAAGGGAATGAAGGATTTGTAAAAAATTAATGCAGCAAAAATATATGAGTCGATTGTTATGTGCACAACAACATAACATTCGGTGCATAAATTGAATTTAAAATTTTAAAAATTGGAATTGTACATGCGGTGGCAGAATTAGATGGTCGCGATTAAGACCGTCAGAATGGAAATCTGGCAATGAATTCGGACTCAGCGACCCATTTTTACCTAGTGTTTGCTCCAGCATCGAATTCGTGAAAAAAAAATGTTAGGTGGCAACACTATTAATGATCTTGAATTCTAAAATTCTGACATCAGATTCGAAGTCAGCGACATCTAAACACTGTTAAACCATGTTAAAAACTTTTGAAAATACATTTTGGTAGGTGGCAAGACTATTATAAAAAATTACACAATTTTGAAAATCTGGCAGTGAATTCGGATTCAGCGACCCATTTTTACCTAGTGTTTGCTCCAGCACCGAATTCGTGAAAATACAAAAAATTTTAGGTGGCAACACCATTAACCATCTTGAATTTTAAATTTCTGACAGTCTTAATTGCGACCGTCTATTTCTGCCATCACATCTACATTTCCAATTTTTAAAATCTTAAATTCAATTTATTGACCGAATGTTATGTTGTTGTCAGCATTAATCGTTTACAAATCCTTCATTCTGTTATGTTTGGTTTAGATTCGTTTGTCCGACGAATGCCACCGGCTATGTTATGTTTCAGTCGTTCGGAACGACTCAAACATAACAATCAATCGTTTCCAAACGAATGTTTTGAAAGTCGGTTTAAGACTCTTTATGGCTATGGTGTCAATTTCACTCGCTGTTATAGTTATGTAAACTACTGAACTCGACACCGAATGCACTATTGTTGTTGTAGAAACAAGTTAATCCGTGCAGAGGTTTAGTATGTACGCATACTAAGACTCCTCACGAAAAAAGTTGTTCGGGTTGGTTCCTTAAAATAATTCTTTATGGTATGATGATTCCAAAATAAAATGGTATGGTTTGAAATAAAAAAAAAAACGAAATGACCATTTCAACCCTTGAAAAGACTTTGACCGAGCTTCTTATATTCAATTATATTGCGCGTATTGTGAAATATTTGAACACAAATGATCAAGAACTGAACCTACAAGTTTTATGCCGACTCCGGCTTATGTTCTCAAGAAGCTTTTTATGACAGTTTTTACTCTCTGAGGTATGCCATTGTCTGCATAGAGATGACGGCCAAACAGAAAAATTAATTCAATTGATAAAACATTCTGTGCTAGATGTAATTCGAACCTGGGTTCTATGGCATACAAGCCACGCACCTCAACCAGTATGCCACGGAATGGTTTGAAATATGCTCTAAAAATTGAGTTTTTTGTAAAAATATTTACTGGTGTGGTAGTTAAAAGTAACAAAGTGTCAGAAATAATAATAATAGAAAAGTACTTCCAATCTGCACCAATAAATTTTTGCAGTCGGACCAGAGCTAATGCGGATTTTCATTAATTCTTTTAATTTTTTTATATTTTCACTAAAATTTATATTAAATTTTTTTTTGTTTTGCTGTGTTACTTTTAATCAAATTATTTATTGATGATAAAATATAGTGTAAAGTGAAGAATTAAATTGAATGAAATTACAAAAATATGTACACATTTTTTACATTTTAGTGGAAATAATATGAAAAAAGTTAAAACAATCCATAAAAATTCGCATTATCTTTGGTCCAACTGAAAAAATTTAAGATTTTTTGACGCAAAAGAACTTCTTCATTACTATTATTTCGGATGGTTTGTTTTTTTAACTACCATACCAGCCAATATTTTTAGTCGAAATATTTTGGGGATCATCATAACAAAGCCATGGATTATTTTAAAGAACCGGAATGAAAAATTGTTTTTTTAATGAGCTTGTGGCGACTTAATGCAAATACGTATTTGGATATATGTGTATATCACGTAAATACTCTGACACCGTTAAACCAATTTTTATACCAAAGCCTTGAAAGTGTTCTTATGAAGTCTAGTGCCGATCATAAAAGGCACCTTAAATACACCTCAAATTTTCGATATCGAATAGTTTTAAAGTTATAGGTCGCACAGCCTCGGAATTCAGTATTCCACCTCAATTTGCACATGGCGTTCCACTGGTAACATTTTACGGGCGTTGGACGAGGGAAGTGGTACTTTTTCCGCACCCCAAATTTTCGGTATAGCTTTCGAAATAAGTCACACATCATGTGACTACAAAAGCAAGGCTTGACTAAAGTTACGCCCTCTTTTAGGGGATAAGTGCCGCGTATAAGCTTGCATAAAATATTTTTGGAAAATCTTCTAATTACAAGTTTTTTTTTTTTTGCAAATTAAATATGAAAATGGCACTACATGGTACGTAGTGACAATTCTATAAGAAAAAAAATGTCAACTTCTGGGGTGTTCTCTTTCAAAACAAACATTTATTTCGATTACATAATCTGTATTGAGAAAAAACTTTGCAAATTCTGGCATATTTTTTACAAAATTGTAGTATGTTTTTGAATGTATTTTAAAAAGGAGTTTGAACAAAGAAGAAGTACGAAAGAATGCATGTGTCCATTAAATCAATCTTTGATTATGCTTTCGACTGAAAATAATATAAATTTATCTCTTTTCTATAGCTTCCATCACGTGCCCTCAACGCTATGCAAAAATTAAATGCCCTTGATTTTGATTCCAATGAAATAACAAAAATTGATGACTACAGCTTCTACGGACTACGTCTGTCGAAACTCAACATGAAGGGCAACAAACTACAGAGTATACCAGAACATGGTTTTGTTGGTCTCGAAGAATCTATGCAAGAAATTGATCTGTCAGAGAATAAATTACGTACATTTCCCATATTGGCGTTGCGCAAACTCGATCACTTGCGCACGCTACGACTGTCGAACAATCAAATTTGTACATTCTACGGCGACATAACGTTGGCCACCAATAATGCTTCCGCAGCAGGTACTGCGCTGCGGCTACCATCATTGGTCTTCCTAGATCTTAGCTCAAATCAATTCACCGAAATTGTCGACGATTGTTTTCGGGCCTTTCCACAACTGAAAACATTGTCATTCTATGCCAATCAGCTGGAGCTGGTGCAGCCGGGTGCATTCAAGAGCCTGAAGGAGCTGATGTCGCTAGATATGTCACACAATCGCATCATAACGCTGGATGCCAAAATCTTTGAGAACAACAAGCGTCTACAAACGGTGGATTTGAGTCACAATCATATTCATTCGATTGGCGGTGTATTCGCCGAGTTGCCTCAGCTACGCGAGATATTTCTGTCGGAGAATAATATCCTTGAGCTGCCCGATGATGCTTTCACGAATTCCACTAACGTGGACGTTATCTATCTAGAGTCCAATGCCATCGCGCACATTGATCCAAATGTTTTCAGCACATTGGTGAATCTTGATCATCTCTATATGCGCTCCAACTTTATACCTTTGATACCTGTTACACTCTTCGACAAATGCTTGAAGCTTACCTCACTCTCGCTGGACAACAATGAGATTAAAGATCTGGAGATTGGCATGTTTCGCAAGTTGGAGCACTTGCGCGAAGTGCGGCTGCACAACAATCGCATACGTCGCATACGGAAGGGCGTGTTCGAGCCTCTTCCTGGTCTGCAAGAGCTACATGTGCAGAAGAACAATATTGAAGACATTGAACCAGGCGCCTTTCGCAGTCTATTCAACTTGCAACACATCAACTTGCAGGATAATCAGTTAACCGTGCTCGAGGATATCTTCCCCAGTGAGTTGGACAACTCCTCAGCTCTGCTTTCGATACAGCTTGAGTCCAACTACCTAAGCAAGATACACGTCAAGACGTTTCAGCATCAGTCTCGTATACAAATCATGTGGCTGCGCGATAACCACCTCTTGAAGGTGGACAAATTCCTGTTTATGGATCTTAAGGAACTGGGTCGCCTGTATTTGAGCAATAATCAGATACGTGACATAGAACGCGATACCTTTAGTGCACTGCAGCAGCTGAGGTATCTAGATATGAACAACAATCGTTTGAAGCTGCTGCGGCGTGAGTATTTCGCTGAACTGACCAATATTGAGGAGTTAAGCTTGGCAAATAATTTGATCGAGGCTATTGAAGGTTTCGCTTTTAATAAGCTGAAACATCTTAAAGTGCTCGATCTGTCCCACAATCCTCTAGTACAGGTCACGCGTGACGTCTTCATGGAGGACCTCGCCGTAACCCATCTCTATTTGCAAAATACTTCGTTGCGCAAGATTGAGCTGCATACCTTTAAGTCGCTGCAAAATTTAAATGAGCTGAATTTTGAGCAAAACTTTCTGAGTCCTTTCGATATTCAAAAACTGGACGTGCCTAGCTTGCGCATCTTGCATCTGTCACACAATAATTTCAGTCTGGTCGATACTGAAGGCATGTTCGACAAGTTACGCTCACTGCAAGATCTATCCATGTCCAACTGCAGTCTTGCCCTAATTCCCGACCAGCTATTTGTACGCAACACCAATCTGGTTAAGCTGGATCTTTGCCACAATCAGCTCTCTACCATGAACCGCAACATATTCAATGGGCTGAACGTATTCAAGGAGCTGCGTTTGTGTCACAATCAATTGCATGAATTTCCGCACATAGCGCTCAACAATTTATCCACCCTGGAGAACCTTGATCTGTCGCGTAATCACCTGAACTCCATAGATTTCTTTAAGCTCAGTGGCACGCTTAATCTGCGCCAATTTAACCTTAAGGATAACAAAATTGTGGCTTTAAGCGGTTTCAACGCCGTAAACCTCACCCAGCTCGATAGCATTGATCTGAGTGGCAACTCTTTGCTTTCACTGCCCGCCAATTTTCTGCGTCACTCCATTAACTTACAGCGTGTGGATTTGTCCAGCAACCGGTTTCTGCAGATACCCAGCTCTGCGCTGGCAGATGTTTCCATACCACGTCTAGCCTGGCTAAATCTGACCGGCAACCCGATCAACAAAATCTACACTGTCAAAGAGGAGCGTTATCCGTATCTCAAAGAGCTTTACATTTGTCAGACGAATCTATCCATTCTAACTTCCAAGGACTTTGAAGCTTTTCAGGCCCTGCAACATCTACATTTGGTCAATAATCGCATTACGCGCATCTCACCGGGTGCCTTCAAGTCGTTGAGTAATCTTCTAACGCTCGATATGTCGATTAATGAACTTGAAATGCTGCCCAAGGAACGCTTGCAGGGCTTAAAACTGTTACGTTTTCTAAATATATCGCATAATACGCTGAAGGATTTGGAAGAGTTTAGCGCCGATTTGGCTGGTCTACAGTCATTCGATCTGTCTTTCAATCAACTGGATCGTATATCAAAGAAGACCTTTCGTAATCTCGTTGGTCTGACGGAGTTATACTTGATGGGCAATCGCATGACTGTGCTGTCTACGGATGCCTTTCGATATTTGCAACGAATGCATGTGTTGGACTTGCGTAAAAACTATTTCGAACTGGTGCCAATTGAAGCCTTGAAACCTTTGGAAACAAATATTAAAACGTTAAAACTTGAAGGTGAGTGAAACAACGGTTATAGTACTTTGGATTGAAGAAACTTGGCAATGTTTGCAATATTTACCTGAACTTAAATTAACTTTATTTCAACTTAAGAATTAATTTAACTGCTTTGCAGAGAATTTTTGGAGAACGAGCCTTCCAGAGTTTAAAGGTATCTTAACTAGGATTGAGTTTAATTTGACATTAACTTTAGACTAAGCCCAAAGGATTTTTTTTTTTTTTTTTGAGAAATATTTTGACTGAAGCTCTCTTAGAGCGAGTATACCACCGCATAAAACTTTTTAAAGGAAGCTTAAACTAAACTCGGCCTGATCTCTTTACTAACAAGGAAAGGTCTTCAGGTGGCACTTGTCGATTTGAATGGTTTTCACATATGTGATAGCGAACAAAAATCTAAGATTGACGTATTTTATTATAGGTGCTCACTCGATGGTTTAGGGTTTCAAAATTACGTTTTAAAATCTACGGAAATTTCGTTTTTTTCGCCATATCCTCACTATCTTTCATGAAAACATACACATGTTTGGTATCAAACGCAAAGTATTTTAAAGGCACAGATGATGGCATTCAATTTTTAGAAATAAATTTTATTATTATTTTGTTGTGGTGGAATTTTTAACATTATTTCATAGTCGATATCAGACTAAGAGCCCCAGAGTTTTCCAGTAATGATTTTTTTTCGTGTAATGATTATAAGAAAAGTTACTGATTACAATTAATTAAACACAAATCTATTACTTGATTACTTTAAAAAATCCAATAATCACTTAAAAGTATTTAGTGATTTTTCTAAAACCATCAATAACTTCGAATATAAAATAGCGATCCTAAAAAATGCAACGATATATTATTATAAATTATATAATCATAATTAAGAATAAGTCATTTTTGAGTTTGTACACTACAAAATAAAAGATCAATATAAGTATAGGGTGGCCCAAATGAGACCTAGTGATGTTAAACACATATAACTCTTGTAATAACGGTTTTTTTTAAATGATTTATTTTTATATGTTAAATACATTTTATGGAAATTTAACGTGACTTTGTGTGAAATATGACATCAGGCAAATGACCACCATTTTGCTCGATACAGGCTTGGCTCTTTTTAGCGCATTTTGCATTACACGGTTTAATGTTTCTGGTTGCAGGCGCCGTATTGCGTCTCAAATATTCTGCTTGAGCTGTTTAAGTGTCTGTGGTTTTGTTAACATACGCTTTGTCTTTTAAATAACCCCATAAAAAAAAAATCGGGCGCAGTTATGCGTTCACCGAAATTTCACGCAGCATGTCCATAGTTTGCCTAGCAGTATGCGCAGTGGCTCCATCTTGTTGAAACCACAAATTAGGATGTTGCTCTACCATTGGCCGCAAAAGTTGTCGATCATTGTTCTGTAACAAGCCCCAAAGACCGTTTCTGGCGTTTCATCCTCATTCTCAAAGAAATATGGGCCGATGATTTTTGTGCCCATAACACCGCACCAAACAGTGCATCTGATTGGGTATGACTGATGCTGTTGTATTGCCCTTGGATTTTCGGTGTCCCACAACCTACAGTTTTGGTTATTCACATAACCACTTAAATGGAAATGCGCTTCATCCGTCATCAAAAGATTATTTAAAAAATCATTTTGTAATTAGCCACACAAAGTGATTTAAAGTGTAAGTGAAGTAAGTAAAGTGTAAGTAAGTAAAGTACACAAAGTGTAAAGTGAATAGCGTATTGTAGTCGTTCTTGGGGGTCTTGCGGTAGAAGCTGTTGCACAATTTGAACTTTGTATGGATACATCTTAAGATCCAACTTTAAAATTCTCAGTAATGTTGTTCTGGGTATACCCAATTGGCCGGAACGGCGACGAGTTGAGACATATGGATCATTTGCAACACTCTGCTGCACAGCTTCCACGTTGTCTTCAGTACGAATATTTCGATGAGCACCTCTCCTGGACGGTCGGCAACTGAACCCAGTTCCTCAAAACGGCGAACTAAACTTGTAATCATGGAAGATGTGGGCGCTGATCTTACGTTAAAAAAACGGCGATAATCGATATTTTTAATGCGTTGTTGTGCGTAAATTTCCAAGAGTTCAGTTATAATCTGCAAAAAGAAAAAATAAATTATGTTAAAAAATAAAAAAGTTATTTGTGTTTCACATCAGCTGGTCTTATTTGGGCCACCCTGTATTTATTCAAAATTTAAATGTTAAAAATCCAAAAAAAAAAACTCAGTTCTTGTAATGGTAATAAGGTTCATGATAAAATAGTGGTTTCGTTTTTTGTTTTTTTTTTTTTTTTTTTAATGTGCTTAAACACTGCTGTGGGGATATTAAAACTTCAACCAATTCAAAAATAATTCCTTACTAGTTTTATTTTCTATGGCAAATAGAAAAATTTGATCAAAAGCCGGTGTCAGTTGTGTTGTTTTATTGAAGTGAAGCTTTTTACTCCTCGTTCTGTGATCTGCTTAGAGTGAAATCTGAAAAATTTTCCACAGATTTTTTCTTGGAATTTCGATGATTTCTTTGTTGCTAGCGCTTATTACAACAAGAAAATTTAATACTTTAATATTAAATACTAAAAATGTTATTGGCCCTCCCATGGGGATCGAACCCGTGTCCTCTTAAATGATAGTCCAGCACACTATCCACCAGGCCACAAAGACCCGTGACAAACAGTTGTTAATTTAATGTTAGTTATAATAGAGCTATGCTGCAGTAGACCGTCACCATCTATCAATAGATAGAGGATAGTGTATTTGCTATGCTATAACTATCAAAAATTTGCTTTTATTTGCCACAAGGTGTCTCCAGCATCGGTGTGTTTGTATTGTGAATGCGTTTGTTGTGTTGTTGGTACAAAGAAAATTAGCAATGCCCACAAGTGCGTTGACAAATGCGTTTTTAAGTGTCAAAAAAATAGATGATATCAATAAATATCAAATTAACAAACGCATGCATGAAATCGGCAAGGTATCTAAAATGTTTGTTAAATTTTGTTTCGTGTGCGTTCTTTAATATATATTTTTGAAGCGGATTTTTTTACTCCACGTTCTGTGATTTGCTTGGAGTGAAATCTGAAAAATTTTCGACAGATTTTTTCGCTACGCAGTACGCTGTTGAAGGAAAAAATTTGTTCAGTGCAGCCAAGTTCACAACAACGTGTGGAGAGTTAAAATGGAGAGTCGCTGGCATTATATGACATTCAACAATAAAAAATAAGCAATAAATATGTTTTCTGTATATGTGTAATTTATTTTGTTATTTTAAATTTTTGAATTTAAAAGTTAATTTATTAAAAAGAAAAAATTACTAAGCTATCAAATCTATGTAACTGCGAAAAAGCTTTGCTTCTCTCGTGTGTCCAACGACGCACCTGTTTTTTTTTTTTGGTCTTTTTTTTTGCTAACTTAGGTCCATTCCCCTTCTTCTCCTATCCTAGATCCGCCACTGCACATGTGGCAAGCAATTTATCTCAAAATCCTGTGCGTTTTGATACCCCGGCATGCAGATACTTTTAGCTTTTAAAGCAATTAATTGCCTCTTTTCCAACCATTGATTTGATTTTAATGAACTTTCATCGTTAAACAGTTATTGAAACATCTGTATTGTTGGACTTAATAGACAATATGTTTAATATAGCAATTTTACAAACTAACATTAAATTTAATTGAGCATGAAATTAACTAACGTATATATCACACATATATTCATTATAATTATTATCGTCAACATCATCACTTTTATCACCATCATTGTCATTACGTGACCGCAATCTACGGATTTTTTAATAAAAGCCAATACATATTAATAAACATTTATTTTCATTGCATTTATCAGTGTGATAATTTTTTTCCTTATCTTCTTTTTTTCTCTTTTTCTTTTACTGACAACTGTTCTATAATCCACACTATCAACGCCATGTTGTTGATGATGCTGCTGATGCCATCAACATCGATAAAAACAAAACCAACAACAACGGAAAAAAACACCTATGTAGATAATCCACTGCATTGCAGTTGTGATGCTCAAAAACTTTGGGAATGGTTACGTGATCATCGCAAATGGTCCTCAAGCGATAATATTAATTATCTAAGGTGCGAACATCCGGCTGAATTGCGTGGCAAGGTGTTTGCTAAAATGGAACCACAGCAATTTTGTGATGCGCCATTAATACCGAAAATTGCCATACAGGATATACAGCCATATTCGGTTGTTGTGTCGTGGCAGAGTCGCGAGCATTTGGGACTTAATGGTTATGAAATTGTTTACCATGCATTGGATGGTATCGATGCGGATGAGGTAAGTGTGAAAACTTAATATTATTCTATGATGTGGGTGTTTTTTATGAGGAAAATAAGAGGATAATATAGCTGTACATATGGAATGGGTAAGGAATTTTACAAGAAGGTGAAGTTAGAGAGACAGTTTTAAGTGTTGTAAGCAGATATTGTATTTTACTTAGTATATTTAGGTTTATCAGAGCTTTTATGTGTACAAAAAAATGTAATGAGCGAAAAATAATAGCATCTTTCCATTGACGTGTATAACAACGAAGATTAAGCGAGGTTGGTATGAAGTAATTTGAAGATAATAGCTGAAAGAAAGTTTGTTACGTTGAATATTTTTGCTATAGTGAAACCTACCTTAGTCTTATGAAAACATACTTAAGTATAGGGTTTCCAAATAGATAATACCCCTTAACCCATTATGGACTGAACCATGTTCTCGTTGAGCTAAAATGATGAAGATTTCCTAAAATATTAAGTTTGGTCTAACTAAGATAAGAAAAAACATCAACAAATTAAAAAAAAAGGAAAAATCGAGTAAACGATAATGAACGATATTCTACAAGCAAAGTCAAGCATTTTGCGCCAATATCGATCACAATAATTTCCACAAAACAACAAAAACTATACAAAAACGTATTTCGCTAAAGACCAGCGTTGTGTCAACCCGCGGCAGCGGATAAGGATTATATTTTACTTTATTTTTTTTTAGATTTGTTACAGGTTTAAAATTAGAGATAAAAATCATTGGATATCTTATTATTTGAATTGTTTTCCTATCTGTTTTATTATCTTAAATATATTAATTTCTTGATGATTACTTGAAAAGCTTTTAAGGTCGGCGCTAATATAATCAGGCTTTTAATCAGAAGCGCCAACTTCAAAGCTTTAGTATTCATAAAGAAATGAATATTTTTATGATAATAAAACAAATGAAAAAAAAATCAAATAATAAGTTTTCTATGTAATAATATGCGTAAATAAATTGTCAAATATGACCAAGAATTTAAAAGGAAAATTTTAAAATTATTTTTTACTTTGTAGTGATTTTGTACTCGGTTTTTTTTTTTTGATAAGTTTTTATTTCTTTCTTTTTAGAGAATATGACAAATTTTCGAAAAAAGTGTATAAACAACATAAATACAATTGCTCTGAAAAAATTTGTTCAATTAATTTCTGAAAGATTGTTGGTTATTTCAAATATCTGTCTCTTAAATTTAAATTAGATGTCACGTGTTTTGAAATTATTATACCCATTCTTGTAACGAGTTTTTTTATCCTGGTGTCAATATAATTCGAGATATAGAGATTTTCTAATATTGCCACGCCCTTTTTTTAAATAAGAGCCCACTTTCTTGAGCGTTATTTCCAATAATTGTGCCTACCCCTGTACTTTATTTCAGTACCCCAGCGTCTATATTAACTGAGATAATATTTGTCTAGTATTGCCACGCCCATTTATCGAATAACGCCTACTTTATTGACCGTAACTTTTAATAATTCTGCCTACCCCTGTACAACGATAAATTTCAGTGCCCTAGTGTCAATATTATTCGAGATTGTTTGTTTTTCTAATATTGCCATGCATAGTAGTCGAATGCCGCCCACTTTCTGGACCGTAATTTTTACTAACGATGCCTACCTCTATACCAAATTGCAGTACCATAGTATCAATATTATTCGAGGTACACTCTTTTTCTAATATTGCCACGCCCATTTGCCGAATAACTCCCATTTCCTTGACGGTAGTTTGTAATAATTGTGCCTACCCCTGTACTACAATAAATTTCAGTGCCCTACTTTCAATATTATTCGAGATACATTAGTATCTAGTATTGCGAGATCTAGTATTGCCACGCCCAGTTCTCGAATACCACCCACTTTTTTACGGGCACCTCCATGCTTATGATATCTATCTGCTCCCCAAAAATTATGGCAATCAGTCATATGGTTTAGGAGATATCGATGTACATACATTTAAAAAAAAAAAAAAAAACCGACGAAGTTGAGAACCCCTCCTTTTTTTTTTGAAGTCGGTTAAAAAATGGAAAATTCCCAAAATCCCAAAAGCTTGGAAATGTAAGTAAACGCAATTGTTCAACCTTGAGCAAAAATAGGTCGATTAGATAAATCTTAAAATTTGATGTTCTTTTTGGAGATCATGAAAATCTATCACTGTATGACCTCCAGTTTAAGAAAAGTATACCGGTGTGTATACGCAACACTTGACAAAAATGGGTTAAGTTAGATAAACATTTTTTCTCTACGTTCCTCTACGTTCCTCTATGTTTTTCTTTTTTTATTAGGTTGTTAGCTACTACTTTGCGAAAGACAATGAACCAATATCTCTATCTTTTTCAAAGGGTCTCACCTTTGATCATATGCCTCTATTCTAGTTGGCGGAGTGAGGTGACAAAAGTCACTGCGACTCTAAACCATATTATAGTAGTCACTTAACAGCGACCTACGTCACATGCGTAACTAAACACAGCCAAATAAATTTTTTTTGTCATATTATAGTTGTCACTGTAAGCCGTCCTGTGTCGCATTCAAGTGACAAAATTAGGCGCCGTACTTTTTGAAGTGAGATGGAGGCAGAAAAAGTGTAAATGAACAAAAATTGTAGTTTATTAATGGAAATTGTGTATAACTTATACTTTTTAGCTTAAAAATAACCACCAGGAGGCAATTTGAAGAGATGGTCACATTCATGGCCAAAAACCAATTTATAGGCTAGGGCTTAAAATTTGCAGTAAATTGCTGCATTAATAAACGTTTTGGCCTTACTACTCCAGGAAATCCAAATTTTTCGAAATACTTATTATTTAGGCATTTTAAATTATTATAATTATTATTATAAATAAATTATTTATTTATGCGTACAGTTTGAGTACGCAGGCCTGTTTAATTTACGATTTGTTATTTTTACGCCAACTCGTAAGCGTATTTTGCTTTGTTGTTGTTTTGCATGCAAACGCAAATACGCAGGCACTCGTAAATAAAAGTAGCCTTTGGACGTGTTTTTTGTGTCTCTTATTTGTATGCCCCGTCTACAGCATATTATAACAGCGTTGCATAATTATTGAATACGGCAGTCACATACTGAGGTGCTCACAGATTCCAAAATAACAAATGCTATAAATAAGCTTTGTTAATACACGTTTAACTTTATTAACGACTTTGTTTTCTTTTTTTTTTTGCACAGCTGTCATTTATTGCACATTCTAAGATGTGTTTAATTAGATATTTAGGGTGTGTGCGAATTGATTTAAATTGCTACCTAAACTAAATTAAGGTAAAGCAGTTCAGGTTTATTAAGGTTAATTTAGGCTAATTACAAATAGGTTAAAGGTTAAGAAATGTCATTATTCTCTTCTCTTAAGAAATTTCATTAATTTAGCAAGCATTTAGGTAGCTTGGAATTTTTCTAAATTAATTTACACTGCTTTATCTAAACAATTTAGTTTAGGTAGCAATTTAGTTCAAGTCGCACACACCCTTAGTTTCATTCCAAATATTCCGTCACCTCACGTCACGTGACAACAAAGATAACACTTTTCAAGTGACGTGACACCGACTTTGACAAAACTCACATAGGTGAGGTGACAACAAGAATCAGCGTCATAGTATAGTGTCATTTATTTATTTAGCAAAGTTTAGTCTTTGCCAATATGTAACTTACAGACTAGTTAAATTATAAAAGTATACTACGTCATACTAAAACATTCATAAAATAAAATAAAAAAACCGATCTGATTTCTTTTTCAGTAACAGAAATATCTTGATTATTATTTGTATTTAAATACTTGCAAATCTCCATTAATAGGTGCATTTAATGCATAATTAGAGCGAAAAATCCTAAGTAAAAAGGATCATAGCTTCCAAGTCTCCTTGCAGGAGCATTGAAAGACACAATTTCCAATAATGCAGGGCAATCAATCAAACCACTTACAATATCAAAAACGAAAAGTCTTAATATAAAATTAAAATCAAAAATAAGTTATTTAAGCGTAAAAAGAAATTTCCAAATGTTTCTGCTATATCTGCTTCTTATAAAACAATTTGTAAAGATATTGCTAAAGAAGTAATTTTATGCAAAAATAACTTTTACAGAAATCAATTTTAAAATGCAAAAGGTGATATTCGAAAGGAATGGAAGTTGGTTAATAATATTCTTAATAATAAAACTAATAAAGATGTCATAAAAACTCTAATTATTGATGATTTACCTGTTTCGGATACAGAAATATTGGCAAATTGTTTTAACAAATTTTTTGTTTCAAGTGGAACTGAAGTAGTTGCTGAAAACTCAACCGTAAGAAACCAGTGTATTTGTCTATCTAATGAACCTTGTCTAGCTAGTAGTTTTTTTTATGAGCCAATTTCTTCATTTGAAGTTTATATTTTTTCGCTAAAAAATTCAAATTCTTGTTCATATAATAGTTTTTCAAGTAATTTTATTAAGAAAATTTCGTACAATATATGTGATATTTTAAGTCATTTGTTCAATTTAAGTGTTGAAACAGGTTTGTTCCCGGCGGATATGAAGATTGCTGAGGTAATTCCTCTTTACAAGAAGGGTGATTCAACAGATATTAACAACTACAGACCCATTTCGCTCCTTCCTGTTTTTTCAAAGATTTTTGAAAAAGCTATGAAGTCCAGAATCGTTAACTTTTTGGAAAAAAACAACCTTCTTAGTATATGTCAATATGGTTTCAGATCTGGTCGATCTACAGAAGATGCTCTTTTAAACTTTTGTTCGAACATTTACTCTGGTCTTAACGACAAAAAATTAACTGCGGCTCTTTTCGTGGATATTACAAAAGCTTTTGACACAGTTGACCATGGTATTCTATTAAAGAAATTACTTGGTTTGGTTCGTTTCTATCAAATAGACAGCAAAAAGTAAAGCTCAAAGGTTATTTAAGTTCTTCTATGCACGTACCAATAGGTGTGCCTCAAGGCTCCGTTCTTGGTCCCATACTTTTTCTAATTTTTATTAATTCTCTTTTTATGCAGAATTTCAAAAGTAGTACTAATGCCTTTGCCGATGATATGGCCTGTACGTTCATCAACAGCTCTCACTTAAACTTAACTATAGATATAAATCATGATCTTGAAGTGATTAGTCATTGGTTCAAAGTGCATAAATTAGTTTTTAGCAATAAAACTAGAATTATGTATTTTAATGTCATAGGTAAAGAAATAGATTCTGGACATTTTTATTTTCATGCTGCAAATTGTGGAAGGTTCTCGATAAGTAAGGATGTTTGTCTATCGTCATCCAGCAGGCAAACGTTTTTTGCATCTTCCAGTTGCTCGTCAAAGTGTTTCCGTATTGAGCGTGTTAATTCTTTCAAATACCTAGGACTACTGCTTGATAATAAGATGAGTTGGTCTGAACATACTAGAGCACTAAAAAAATACTTAATAGCTTCAACTCGACATCTTTATCTGTTGAAATCTTTTTGTTGCCTTGATCTCTTAAAACAAATATATTATGGTATTTTTCAATCTAAATTAGAATATGGCTTAGTGTGTTGGGGTGGCACATACGCTAATAAAATAAGTCCACTTTTAATTTCGCAAAAACATGCCATACGCTTGATTTGCAATAGACCTCGCCTTTATAGTAGTCTGATTCTGTTTAGAAACCTAAAAATTTTACCTTTAAAACACCTGTATGTTTTCAAGGTTTTAAAAATATTTTTTCTTAAAACTGGATATCTATTCAGCAGATGCTCGTCTAACTATAATTTAAGAGTCAACTTTCAGAATCTTGTATCTGTTCCCCAGCATTCGCTTCAATTGTTTTTACAGTTCTATACTATATCAGCTCCTAGACTATATAATATTCTACCTATTGATATACGACATATACGAAATATTTCCTTGTTTCTCAGTAAAGTAAAAGCATGGCTGTTTAGTCAAAGTTATAATGATGTTAATTCAATGTTTATTGTTGGTCAGTAACTTAATCATTTGTTTTAACTTGTTTAATTTTAATTTACTTTCGATTCTTTGAGTTTCTCCAAGTCCAATAAATTTTAATACATAAATTTTTATTTTTTTTTCTGCATTTTTGTTCGATTTTTCTACTCATGTTTCAATATTCTTAAAAGCCTCTCAACACTTCTTTTTGCTTTATTTCGTTTTTTTATTTTTTAAATTATATTTGGTTTTTGTTTTATTAATTTGTTGACCCGTCTCATTACAAAAATCTTGTGATAGTAAAAATAATTCTTATATTTAATTTATTTTATTTAATTTATTGTTTACTTATGTAACTGTTATCGCCTCTAGTTTCTTGCGAACTATAGATAACAGATCTTTTTCAATTTTACTTTTTTAATGTTTAATGTTTAATTCAGAATATGTATAATTTCCAATTCTCTAAGATATATTTTTAAGTTATATAAATGTAATATTTGATAAAGATAAATAAATTTAAATTTAAAAATAATAAATAAATTACATCTGGATTTATATGAGGGATGTACACCATCTGCATTAAAAGATCGCAACGCAAACCCCGTAAACGATTTCTGAATACGTTCAAGCCTCAACTTATGAGAATGCTGCGTATTTCAATCTAAAACGATGAAAAGAATTAAACAAAACTTTTAAGGTAAACGGGTCATAAGTTATGCATTGTTTCTACGATTAAGCGCTAGCATATCATTAGCTTAAGGAATAATAAAATCTAAATGCGGATTGGAAGTAAATTTACCATCAAATACTACACCTAAGTCCTTGAAGTGATCAACAGAAGTCAATAAAAAATTCGCAATGAAAAATTGTACGTTAAAGAAATAAGAGTTGTTCAAACTCAAAAAAAAAAAAAATATTTTTTACAAAAACTTTTAGTTCGAGTGCGATTTTTCCGAAATTTTATTTAAATAATTTTCTTTTTATTGTTTAGGCTCCATATAAGCCGCTGACAAAAATGGATGGAGTTTCCGCAGTATCATAAAACTTCGTGGAAATAAGTTTGACGACAAGGGAACTATTCACACGAAATTTTGTTGAAATGGAAGCCCATCTCCCATGTAACCGAAGTGGGTAATCTGGTATACTTCCCCAAAAAATTATTCCGGAACGATACAAATTTTCACACTTAGTTTTTTAGACACAAGAAATAGTTGGTGTAAAAATGAACCAAATCGGTTGTCTAACATGCTCAACTCCCATATAACCGAAATCGGAAATCTGGTATATTTCCACAAAAATGATCCCATATCAGTAAAATTTGGCACGCATACTTTAAAGCAAGAAATAGTTGGTGTAAGCTCCTGCCTCCCATATAACCTTTGCCAGCATTGGGAAATCTGGTATATTTCCTTAAAAAAATTATACCAGATCAATACAATTTTACATACATAATTATTTTATAGCAACAAAAATATTGGTGTAAAAATTAAGCAAATCGGCTGACTAATACGCCTACCTCCCATATAACTGAAATCGGTAATCTTGTATGTTTCCCTTAAAAATCATACCAGAATAATAGAAATTTGCACACAAATTTTTTTTTGTAACATAAAATAGTTGATGTAAAAATGTACAAAATCTGTTGACTAATACGCTCATCTCTTATATAACCGATAAATCGGTAATCTGTTGTATTTCCTCAAAATATTTTCGCATATATAATATATATAAATAGTAACAAAAAGTTGGTGTAAAAATAAACCAAATCGCCCGACTAATACGCCTACCTTGAACCGATTTAAATTTAACTGAAATGGGGAATCTGGTATAGTTTCTATAAGAAATTATTCCATCAATAAAGTTTCGTATAAATAATTACTTTATAGAAAGAAATAGTTTCATATGAAATTCGATGGATTTAAACAAAAAACGCAAATTTTTTTCACCTATTTGCAGTCATACTTTTCGGGAAAATGTTAAAAAAGCTTTCATTGCAATCATAATGAAAGCTTCCATTGAAGTTAAAATGATAATTAAATTACGTTTTTTTTTTGGTTTTGCGTTTAAAACTTTTGGAAATTTTTTTTTTTTTTTCTATACAAATTTTCATATTTTGGCAAAAACAAAATCCAACAAATTGCCTTTAATTTCTTTTATATTTAGTTGCAGTAGCCAAATTTTTTAGGAAAAGCCTTTGTTAAAAGTGAAATTATAAAAATATTGAAAATGCGATGTTTTTTTTTAATTGCATTTAAACTTTTGAAGATTATTATATTTTCCAATACAAATTTAATGTATTTTGGCAAAAACATGCTCTTAAAAATTGCCCATAACTTCTGAGTTTGTAAGTTTCAGTAAACCAAATTTAAGGAGAATGTTTAGAAAGCATTGTTTAATAATACAAAAAAAAAAAACAAACAAAAAAAAAATAAATGCAATAAAAAATTACTGTAGTTTTTTAAGCCACTTATTATGGTGTTTTTTTTTTTTTTTTAGATTATACAGTATTTTTTTGATATAACAGATTTTTTATTTCAACGACTTTAATAAAAATGTGGCGTTATATCATGTGAAATATATGTATAAAGAATATTGCATATTCATGATATTGAAATTTACGATCTATTTTGATATCTTAAGTACTAAACTGTGGAAAATGAAATTGCATGACATTTTAGAGCCACATTAGGAGCGTGGAATCCAAATAAAAAAAATAAAAAGGTTCCTGTTTGTCATTCTATATACTTACTTTTTTTAAGTTCCAACAAAAAATATTTTTCGACTTTTGTCCGCACACGCGACACCGTGCGCCGTTTTATACTCTCGAGTGTTCTCTAAAATTTTCTCATACAAAGTTTTTACCTCCAACCAACAAAATATCTCAATATATCTATGCTCAAAATATCTATGTAAAGCAAAAAAGCTCACAGTGATATGTAACCAAATGGAAGCAAGATTTACTCTCACTGTGATACTTTTGTTGTACAATCGGCAGAATAAGAGTGAAATGAAGACAATATAATTACCTTAATTTTTTGTTCTATTTTCGTACTACTCGTCACTTGGAGACAACTGAGCTTAAAAGAAATCTTTCCATTGGAGGTTTGGTATCAACTTATGGGCTGGAGTTTTTAGATAGCAATTAATAGGATCCCATATTCTACCACCTCGCCTTAACTCCGAGAAATATCTCAAACTCTTACAGGAAGGGTTGATACACCAAGGGTTGGTCTGTTTTGCCAACATAACGGAGCACCATACCACTGCGGCCGGCAAGTTATCTCCTTCCTTAATGAAAAATTTAGAAAGAGATGAATTGACCGGAATAGCCCGAATCCTTGGCCTGCTAGATTCTCAGATCTGACATCTTTGGATTTCTGTGTCTGGGGATCAACGAAGCAGAGCAAGGATTTATCGCGTATGTGGATGGATGCAGATGTAGTGTAAAGAGCTCAGGCATGCATTGATGCAAATGATCAACAGGTTTTAAACAACTTTTAAAATAATAAATAAAAACATTCACCTCTGACCAGAATCATGTCGTTGTCGTGTCGGCAAGAAAAAATTGCTTTTACATCCTCTTTGTAGTAAATTTTCAACGAAATGTGCTGAAATGTATGCAACATAACGTTTTTAGAGAAATGCGAGAGAGAGCTCTTAGCTAAAAGACAAATAAAAATAGAAATAGAAATATTTCAATCTTGACGTTATCTTTGTCGTTTTCTGCCACAATTACCTCCCATAAGATTTTCATTTTTTCTGCCAGCGCTCTGCCTGCCGACACAACAACGACATGATTTTGGTCAGACAGTCACTCTTCATATGATTTGAACTTTTTAAGTTTTATTGGTTACACCACATAGTGCAGCATTAATTAAGTTTAGTATTTAGCTGTGAGCTTTTTTTTTTGTTTACAAAGGTATTTTGAGCATAATTCAAAACTCAAAAATCAGATTGTCTGTTGACCGGAGGTAAGAACTTTGTATAAAAAAATTTAAAAAAAAAAACACTTGAGGGATGGCAAAAAAAAAAGATCTTTGGAATTGCACTCGAACTTATAGTTTTTGAAATGGAAAAAATAATTGAGTTTGATCAACTCTAATTTCATTAACGTACAAGAAAACTTTACTTTGTTCTCATTTTTACTTAATTTGTTAATTTAGTTTTCTAAAATAGGTTTTAAATATTACGTAGCTATCATACTTTTTAAGTTATTGCGTAAAAAGTAATATTACTTTAAAATTCAACTTTTTTACATAATTTTGCTTATAACTAAACCCTCTCCCCTTCCCCCCTACGACTTTTTTTCTGTCTTAATCCAAGGAATCACCAGCTTTTGCATTGACATCGCTATCCGATTCACCCCTTGTTAACTTCAATCTGTAGAAGTGATGTGTCATTGAAATCAGAAATTTTTAGAAAAATTTTAAGGTCTTCAGCGTAGAACAAGTGTCTGCAATGAACGAGCACACTGATGAAATGCCATTAATAAATAAAAGAAAAAGTAACGGCACCAAGATATTTCCTAACGGAATATATGGCGATGCTAAATATGTACACGATTTAACATTGTTAAAGGCAACTATACATTGTCTATTCGACATATAGGATTCAATCCAACTTAAAAACTAAAATTAAAATCGAAGTCTTCTAGCTTCTTTATTCAAACGCGTTTGCAAAACCCATGTAAATTACATATACATGGCATCCTTTAAAAAAAGCTGAAATACAGCATTCCGAGAACAATACTAATGCCCTGTTTAGGTAAAAGAAACGATGCGTGTATTTCACGAACGCATCGTCAAACAGGCGAAAATCAGCTGTTTTGAATCCATGTATGAAGAATGTGAGACACAAACGAACACAGCTGACTCAGTATCTTCTCAATACAAAGAAAACAACAACTTTCACTATCACTTGCGTCCTCATTAAAATTGTAGAAGGCAACTGCCAAAAACATTTTTTGCATAAATTGTCTCAAACTATCGCAATCAACTTAAAAACAGTTTAATTTCCTCCAAAAGTCAACAACCAAAATAGCTGATGCAAAAAGTATTGCCACCTATTAAAGAATGCCAGTAATGAGCATACAATTTTCAAGATATTTGTCAGTTTTACGCTAAATGCTCAACTTTTACAATCTGGTAATAAGGTTTTTGCCAAGTACTCACGTTGAGAGTATTTGAGAAACGTAAGCAACGTAATGTAGGACGATGACGCAAGATAAAAATACAAAGACCCCATTTTGGACGATCACGTCGGAAAACGAACGAATCTTGTCACGAAGGCTTCGTTTTACCTAAACAGGGCATAAATTAGACAAAGTAGAGCGATCAGTAACAAGGCCATGCAGATACGGAGAAATATAATTTGTAATTATATATAATATGTATACTTTTTCTTTGATCATAGATTAAAAAAGCTTAGAAATAGTTCGATGCTTAGAAATAAGACTATAATTAGCTGTATTATTTTTGAAACCAGATTTATGTATAGCAGTAATGGAAAATATTTTCCAGCTATACATTAGTGTGCCTGAATAAAGTGATATGTTTAAGATAAAAGTTAACGGATACACTATACTAAAAGCACAATTTTTTTGTAAAGAATGAAACAGAGATCATTCGCATCTAAACGAGTTGAAGGTTTAAGTTTCAAGCCCCCATTTAAAACATCATTAGAGGTAAGAGATAAAGCTCAAAAATCAATTACATGCAGTAAATTTCCCACGCATTTAAAATGATTTTTATAATTAGTATTATCAAAAATCGATTTAAAGAATTCAGCAAACAAATTGGCGATACTGAACGCATTGTTTGAGGCCCTATTATTTAAATACATTGACGATGATATATTAGACGACCCCACCTTGGACTTAATAAAACAATTTGATTCAATATTTGCTTCACAATTAGCAATATACTGTCTATATACACATTTGCCTAAAAAGTTAAACTCCATCATATAATACCTGTATATCATGAAAAATAAATTTTGATTCGTTAAAACAGACTTCTTGTAAAACTAATTATGCAGATTTTTTTTAATATATTTAACCCATGAGTATAGCAAATACTTTATTTACCCCTGGCTTAGTTGCAGGCAGGTTGTAAGCAAACTGAGGAAATACGAAGTTTAAAGACATAAGCAATAACAGTATTCAAGTTTTGAAACTCATTCTGCCAGTCAATACGACGAAGTTGAACATAAAATCATTAAATTCAGTCAAATTGAGTTCAGATTATAAAAATTTACTTGAATATCAAGAGGAAAATTGTGGGCACTAGCTGCAGATGTAGAAAATGAAGATTAATTTACATTATAATTCATGCAATAAGTAATAAAAACTAAATCCAATAATCTATTAAATAAATTTAAGCAATTATTAATCTGAGCTAGACCAATACTAAAAAATTGTCGATAAGATATAGTCAATATTACTTGCTGCATTTGATGGTGTAAGATAGTAGTCACCCGACTAAATATTCTAGGAAATGGTAGCAAGATTAAAATCCACAAGCGACTGATCGATCAAAATCATATCGAAGGCTTGCATGCAGTGATCTGGGGTGCACCTAGGGAAATATTGCTCGCAGAACTAACAAATTTTTTTTCAAAGTCAGAACTCACTAAAACTAGAATAAAAATTACAATTTTATGGGGGGAGAAGGGCTTTGAACTAATTTTTTTAATTAATCTTATTGGGTAAGCTTAAAAATATAAAAAAACAGTTTTTCTTGAATAACTTTTACGATACGTCGAAGCAGTGTCGGCCAAAAAAATACTTGCACTGTTCTTTCAGTTGTGTGCTAGTGCGCGCACATGTGAGAGCGACAGAGACAGATAGGGTTCACGATGCACGCATGCATAGCGCTGGCCCACACTGGTCAATATACAAATTATCGATATATAGGCCTTATCGAACATCTACAAAATTATAATATAATGATGAATTTCATATTTAGATTTCAATTCTGTTAAATGATTACAAACGCCATTTTGGAAAAAATTTAGTTCAAAGCCCTCCCCTCCCCTTACCCATAAAGTTTTCCTTTTGATTATAATCTTAGTGTTTTCTATCTTTGAAAAAGTTTCAGCAATATTTCACTAGGTCACCCCCTGGCAGTGATGGTATATTCACCCCTACCATATGAGTCGTTGTCAAAGTCGTCGTCGACTCGTTCTCGTTGTCACTTGTTATTGACGTCATCGTCACCTCAATGCTAAATCGGCACTCGCTACATCGTTTCATTCAATGACAAGACGAGACGACTTTTTATCGATAATTTAATACCATCTTCAAATTTGCCTTGAATGTGAGCTGCCAAACTGTAAGAAATTTCGTATTAAAATATATTTCATTTAATTTAATTTTCATTTAATAATCATGTATTTCATATCGGATACAAGTTCTAGTGATTCAAGTGATGAAGAACAAAAAAAAAAGGTTTATTTTAGAAAGAAAAATAATAAGGCAAAGATCGGATATATTTAACCTGCCAAATTGTAATTTTGATATTATAGGTTTTTTCCCTCATTAAAATTTGGTTTGGTTTGATTTGGTGCACCAGATGTTCAAACTGAAGAACGTTTGTTATTTCTAATTTTTTTTTTTTTCCATTTTCAATCAAAGTAATTCAAAAATTCACAAGTAACAAAGAAAAAAACCAAACACTTTGCCTCAAGTCGTTGCAACTCGTTCAGGAAAAACTCAACGAGTAGTATTGAGTCCTATCGACACGACATGTTTTTCAAAACGACTTGGCGAGTACCGCATACTCGTTGTCAGTTGTCAAAATTTATACATACCAATTTCAAGATGACGATAGAAGACGACGACGATAACTGTCGACGACGACTCATATGGTAGGGCTGATTATCAACATGGATTTTTTTAAGACTTAGTGAGTGTTTAGGTGGAATATGTTTAGGATAGTTTAAGAGGACAATTTACAAAAAGTGAATTAAAATAACGTTGCTTTTAGTCAATAAGTGATAAGAGATAAGAGAAGTAGCACAAAATCTTAAATTTTATCCTTACAAATTTTGCTAATTTTTTTATATTAAATCATGTGCTACAATACAATCATATCATAGCGTGGGCCCTGTCATTTTTAAAAATATATTGAATGTTTACCTTTCAATCTTTCCCTTCAATCAATTCTTTATCTTAAAGGCTGATATGATTTTTAAAATATTTTGAAATTTAGTCCCGGATCTAGGCCATTTAAAGTTTTTTAAGAGTTAAGTATTATTTCTCTAGGACATTGGCATAGATACGATGTGGAGATGCGTATAATTAGCACCCTACAAGCTGCATACTTCCGCATAACTAAACGATTTTCCGGACAAGCTCAGGTAAAGTGGGAGTGAAGGAACATGAAATATGCATTAAGAATGTAGTTACCATTATTTAAGATGTATGCAGATCGATAGAGTAGATCAGATAAATGAGAAAAAAATAAATAAAATTAAACAAATTATGGAAGTTGGAGAAGTTTTAATGCTATTTCCAATTCTTCACCCACTCAACCTGCTAGCAGAAAAATTACCTGCTAGCTCATATTTTCTCTGCTTAACTTTCCTGCTTGAGGAACCTTCACTTACCTGTTTTTATTAAGAAATGGCTACAATATATTTTGAATCATATCCACTTTCTCGCTTTATTTAAATTGTATTCTCTTTTTCTGCTTCATTATTCTACAGATACGAGGAAAACGTTTAAATGGCTCTGCTAACTCTGCGAAGCTAACAAAACTTGTGCCGAATATGCGTTACCACATCTGCGTCATTGGCAGCGGGAATTGGCTATCAGAGCCTCTGGCAAATGCTCTACAAAGGATACACTTTAATGATTCTTTTCTTATGCCACGCGATGAGCCAAATAATCACGTGCTTGCTGAAGCGCAACTACAGCCAATGTTTCAACAACAGCCACAACAACAAGCTCCACACCTTCAACAAGCGCTCATCGAAAATACCATCATTGCTGACAATGCATTGCAAACAATACTCAAAAACTCTCATATTTCCACATGCACTGACGTACAGACACTCGATTCAACACCCAGCCTAATCACGGACGAAAATGGGCTATCAAGCAACGGCTTCATACACGGTATACTGACGCGTCGTCTGGGCCTTATTGTGGGCTGTTGTCTGGGCATCATTGTTTTTATTGTCATGATATCGGTGCTCAGCTATATTAAGCTAAAGAAGCAACGCATTGAGAATGCCAAGCGTCAGCAGAACATGCCACCCGAGTACATATCGTATCGCCATTTCTCTATACCAAACGAGGAGTTAGTACGTTCTGGCACCGTGATATCGAGTGTGCCAAGCGGCATTAGTGCGCACATCAGTGGCACTAGCTTGAGCACTAGCACAACGGCAGCCACAACGCCAACTGCGAGCGCAGGATTGCTGAAAGGTGTTAACGTGATGCCGGATTGCGTGATTGCTGCTAGTAGCGCCGTTAGTAGCGCTTCTGCTGCCGCAGCTGCTGAGGCTGCTGCCGGTGACAATGGCTGTGTTAACCTAACCGCGTCGACCTTAATGTCATCGTCAAACGATGTGGTAAGCGTAGCAATGACAACTACAGCTACAACAACGCAAAATGCAGCAACCAACCACAATCATCATGCTAATCATAATCATCATCATCACAATCATCATCCACATGTTGGTTTTAATATGTCGGCTGGTGTTGTGCTCGGTGCAACACACCTGAGTGCTTGTTAGTTTGAAATAGAGGATGTTTTTTTTTTAAGCAAGCAGTAAGATAGAAAATAGTTTGTACACCTTTGCGCGTTAAGGTTAATGAAGAACTAAAAAAATATTATTAGAATCACGAAAAAGATGTGTAAATATTATGATATAAAAATTTAATTTTTGTTTTTACCTTACAAACACTCAGCTTCAGTTCTGTATTAATTTATGTGTATTTTAAAAGACACATTTTTTTTTACTACCCCTTCAAAGTTCCATTTTAAATCGAATAAATATTAAAATTTTTACAAATAAAGACGAACCAAAACTTGAAAAATAGCTCGATTATATAAAATCGTAGAAGGTATCATCACGTTATAAACATGGGTGTGCATTGTAAAATTCCCTTTTAAAATAGTTGAATTTATAAATATTTACAAATAAAAAATTGGTTTTAATAGAAGGGGGAAAACCTACACGAATATCGGCGTTTTAAGAGATTACATCTGAGTAAAAGAAATACGCTTTAGACAAATCTTGTCCAAATAGATTTTTAGTGAAATTTTACAAGAAATATTTTCTTATAATATTTTAACTACTACTACTACTTAAATGATACTTTTTTAATTTTTTTTTAAATAGACTCATTAAAAAAGGTGCGAGTTAAAATATTCTACAAAGATATTTCTTATAAAAATTTGGAACAAGTCTAGTTTAATGAATCCGCTTAAATTTCAGAAAGCTGTTTGGTACAAGGCATGGCAGGATTGCAATTGTTTCATGAGTACAAGGTAGCATTTTTTTCGTAGATTATAATGGTATTGAAAAAAAGGCCAATATCCCCCATGTGGCCCAAGCAACCCCTTGAAATTCAGCGGGTTCATTAAAATAGACTTAAGACAAACATTTATTATTGGTCTGTGACGACAACAATTACATTAAAGTCATACAGTCAGGGACTAAAGTTGAAATACACTCTTTCAAAGTCAATTTTTATAAATAACAAAGCATTTTAACTTAACTGTGAGTATGCATTTTATTTATACTTGAATAAAAAGCAATAAAATACTTTATAAAAAAAATTCTGTCATGACAAAAATAACTGTCAATTCATCAGAAACGTAAAAAATCGCTGGACAAAGTTTAAATAAAATACAAGAAAATATTTAATTTGATGATTTTAGTTAAATTGAAAAAGAAAAACTTAGATTATGATAAAAATGAACATTGATGGTATTCATGCAATGCCGAATATTTGATATTCGGCGCTATTTACGCATCAAATCGTGCAAAAAATTGGAAACAATACCAAACATCAGATTTCATACAAATTTTGACAGTTCAACCGGCGTTTACGATTTTTCCGATTTTCGGCATATTCGGCTCCTTTCCGGCATTGCATGAATATCTTTATTATGTTTTGGATGGTGTGGTTTCTGACCAGACCTTTTTAAGGGCTTCGCAAAAAGAGAGTCTTGCTTTTTGAAGCTGTATGATAAATTTTTCATGCCAATAGTTCCCAAATGTGTTGAATTAGGATTAAGTCCGGTGATTGGGGAGGACGGGCGACAGAACTAATGGGGAGCATAATATGGCAACCAATTTTTTACTAAATGTGCAGTGTACTTCGGATTATTATCCTATTAGCCCAAGCTATCCGCAGCAGGCTGCAAATGTTGTTTCAGATACTCTTTGGCCTTTTCCACATAGAGAAACTAGAAAGTTTCAACTGTAAAACTGCAACACAATTGCTTAGAAAGTTGCAAGCCACAGCAATTCAAAATATTACTGCAACCTATGCTTTCAGATCAGCAAGTCACGCACAACGCAACATTGATCTCTTATTAATATTGAAGCATTTTAAACAAAAAGATATAAAAACTAAGTCAAATGAGTTCTAGTTATTCAAGTGAAGATGCATTTATTTCCCATTTCTATACGCAAAGAATACAACTCCAAAAACTTATTTGTATAAGAAATAATACAAACAATGACACAACAAGTGTCAAAAAAACAATGACAATTGTTTTAAATTATTTTATTGATTATTTTATTGACACAAGTCGCTGATAGAAATTGCAGCAAGCTGTGTTGCATAAAACTTATCGCAAACGTGCTGCCAACTAGTTGTAAAAAAGTTGCTTCATCTGAAGATTTCGGTATACTTATATGGGTTAGCAAAATTCGATGATGTTGCGTTGTTTTTAAATTGCTCCGTGTGGAAAAGGCCCTATACACGTATATGTCCATTATATCATCAATAAAGGCTAAGTGCCCTACACCAGCTACTCCAATCGCTCCCCAAACCATCGCAGACGTCAATTTTAAAACTTTGCCTATATTTCGGAAGGATTTGCTTACAGATTTATAATGTTTTTGTATCAAATTCTTGGCACTATACTTGATTTGCTGACTGCCGCGTAAGTTAAAAAGAAGATAACATAACATAACTGCACCTTTTTCCCGAAAAAACTGCAAAAATATTTGCAATAGAAATTGTTTTTGAAGTGTATTTAAACTTTTGTCCAT
This sequence comes from Coremacera marginata, assembly GCA_914767935.1. Classification (NCBI taxonomy): domain Eukaryota; kingdom Metazoa; phylum Arthropoda; class Insecta; order Diptera; family Sciomyzidae; genus Coremacera; species Coremacera marginata. Next base: position 61,858,872 of record OU612046.1, read on the forward strand.
CTTTTTTTTTCATCTCTAGCAAACTGTTAGAACATATTAACAGTTCCCTGTGCGGCAAACTACTGATTGTTGTTACTTACTGATGTACTGAAAAAAACTGTGTCCTCGGATTTTTGTAAGAATGCTTTGTTTTATTGAAAAGCAAAGTTTGTGAGGTGTATTTGAACTTTTGTCCTTGTTTGTATATTTAGAAGTGTAGATATAAGACATCGGCATGAATACATTTGTTTCGCCTGCAGCAAAGTGCACACTTTAGTACTGTACTACATTTTATAGTAACGTTCAAACTTGTGTACAGTACTTTCAAATCAAAAACAGGCTGAATCGAGTAGTGTACAACATTCGGTTGCATCTTAACAGAGTGTGTACACAACTTTGGGTTAGTTGCATAGCTATTTTTCTGCAGACTGCTTTATATTCTTTTGAAAGCATAGCAAGTACACCAAGTAGATTTTGATGTACCGCTCGATACATCATTGAACATTGATATGAAGATCATGTTAAAAAAATCATGTCTAAAAAATTCTACTTCATTTTAAGTTTATTTTATTCACTTTCTTTTAAAAGTATTGAAGTTTAAAAAATTTAATTTTTTTTTTTAAGTTTTGTGAGAATTATTTGCACATTCTTTTATTTAATCTAACTTATATACATGTACTTGTACATACGAGCAGAAGTACGCGAGGAAATTTCATATCGAAAACATTTCGGTTTTGAGTACAGTACTTGAATGTTTTACTTTTGTTTTGTAGTGTACTCAATCGTAGTTGCTTGTTGGCAATGATAGAGTGTAAGTATACGCGTTTCAAGCAAATGTTTTGAAGAGGCGTTCGGGTGTATTCGTGCAGATGTCTAATAGATATACGCCTAGACTTTCCACCTTTTTTTCAAAACTCAGTATATGTGACTTTCACATACATCAACTTTTTTCCCAAAATTTAGTATATGTGCCGCAATATACTAAAGTTTTGCTATAATTATACGTAAGAAAATTTCTGAATTTTATATTTTTGGGCTCTTTCTGGTTGGTAGGACTTTTTTTTATACTGGCCTAAAATTCTATACCTGTGCTGTGATGTGCTTGAGTTGTGTTGCAATTTGTCGTAAAGAGATTTAAAGCACTCACATCTTTTACTTCATCAAAACTTGCTCAAAAGCATTACTGGTATAGCAATTTGCTTAGGATGGAGCCACTGTTTGCTCTGGAGCAGTGTTACAATGGAAAAAAATTTTCATATCATTACTTTTGCACTCACCTCGTCGGACTCTCGTCGGAATTTCGTCAGATCTGTGAAACTCTGAACAACAATAAGGATAATTTTGCTTCGAGTAAATTAGCGAAACATTTTGTTGTTTTTGATCAGCAAAACCTTTATTAAAAAATTTATGCAAAATCGGACATCGGATCTATTTTTCCTGACATCGTTCATTTTTGCCAAATATCGAATCATCAGATTCAAGAATGAATATTGTAACAAGTCCGATATACCGTACCCTTATTTGTATTTATTGAAGACCCCTGCTAATATGGCTTTTCTCTTCTTGGCTCCATGACCACTGAGTTAATAATTCATGAAAGCAGCAACCAGAACTTCACAAACGCGCTATAGATGCGTAAATAAAATACCAGTAATACACAGACCTATTCAGTAATACAAGTTCATACAAAGAAGTCTTATATTCATGACAACCAGAAAAGAAAACGTACTGGATGTCAAATTCATAAACACAAAGCTAGACCTGCGTAATATGTATAAAAGCAGTATAGAAACAAACCCTCCATATTGTTCTAAAATAGTGCACGGTTAGAAATTCTGAAACATAGATATTTTAATACAAGTGACCCTATAGGAACAAACTAACTTGTTTTAAAAACAACTATTTAAAAAACTAGTTTAAAATAAATCAGTATATCGCTACCTTAATATAGAAAGGCCCTATCTCAAAAGGCCCTAAGTCAATAGGAGAAGGAGAAAACTTAATAAAAAATCAAGTTCTGTAGTTTCGAATTTTTTGTAAACAAATTTTTTTATTAAAAACTATAAGTAATGTAGCGATGTTACAACTCTTTTTACTGTAGAAATTGCAGAACTTTGTTTTTTATGAAGTTTTTTTCTTCTCCTATAATGTAAAAAAAATTGAGTTAGGGCCTTTCTATATTAAGGTAGCGATATGTACTACTTTGAATTATATTAAGGCGGCATCCACTTCAATTCTAAATAGTTTTTATTGCATTATATATAAAGTAATTGAAATACTACTTACAAACAAGTGATTGATAAACTACTTTGAATTACATTAAGGCGGCAACTACTCTGATTTTGACATGTATTAATTGCAAATTTTTATTAGATTACAAGTTTATATATATTTAACCATGTTATTTCATCAAATATTATTAACTTTAGGCCATCAGTAATAGTTTTCAATTGGTTATTTTAAAGTAATTAAAAAATTAATTTAAATATAACTAATTTAACAAGTAGTTGAAAATATATGCAGACGAAAGTCAATTGACTTATTTAGCGGACATCACCATACAAAATATGTTGGTTCGTTCTATGGAAAAAAGTCAGAATTTCAACTAGTTATGGTTGACAAAAAACTACTTTATCAACTACTTTTAAATTAGTTGATTTTCCTACAGGGAAAGTATTACAACGATTTTTAATTCAAAAAGTAATAAATTTAATACTGTTCAATAGATTACAAAATTTTTAAATAAATTCTGTATTGAATTTTAATACAGTTCAAATAACAACGGTATTTTATACCCTTCGGAAAAAATTTAATATTATGGTGAATATTATATTTGAAATTTAAGCCATGCTGTATTCTATTACAAAACATTTACTTTACATTTACATACTTTTTCAGTAAACAAAGCTTTACAATACAATTTTTGTGAAACATTTTTTATTTGATTATGACTCACAAGCAACGCTTACTACTTTCATTTCAATGATGACGTGAGTTCAAAAACTACAATAGGAGATAATTCAATAATTTAAGTTTAAAAGTATAAAAATAAATAAATTGTATTCTCTAAAGTTCAATAAAATTTAATGCTAACATTTTACCATTTTAACATTAAAACTTAAACTAAAACATTATTAAAATCAAATAATCGTTTCCATCATATTGTGACTATTTGGAAATCCGTACAGAACCAAATTTTTGTACACAAGTTGAGAAATTGAAAGTAAAGGATTCTAAAATGCCAGAAAAGTAACAAAATCGAATTGGAAAAGTTGTTCACATCACGTGAAATACCCCAAAATATTTTTAATTTCGAGTAAATACATATTGCAAGAGGACGTTCATAAATTACGTAACAGTTTTAGGCTGGAGAGAGGGTTAAGCATTTGTAACGAAGCTTGACATGGGGAATGGTTGGTCGTGTGTTAAGTCACAAATAATTTTTGAATTCAGTTTTCAAATTTAAAATTTCATTAAAATTTAATTTTATTGTAAATATTAATTTAATTTTTTTTAATAAAAAAAAAGCACCTAATTAAACTAACGGATCACAAACCGAAAAAGACAGACAAGCCGAGCAAAGGTATAAAAGGTATTTAAAACACATTCAACAAGTGTAGCAGCTTAAAAAAGGAGTTTTTATGCTGAACTGAAGTGGGAATTCTTCAGTGGGAATTAACGTTCAAAGCGAACATCAAAGTAATATAAAAAACAAAAACAAACATAACAATTTTCAAAATTGTCAAACATAGTGACAATTCGTGGCGAACATCGTTTGTGATCTTGTTAGCGTCAGAGGAGCTTTCATTTGTGTTTAGCTCTGTTCACATGGTGAAATTTTTGTATTTCCATAACATGCATACTTAAAATAAATATAACGTGTTCTATGCTTTTTCATAAGTAGCTGCTAAATATTAAAAAAAAAAAAATCAAAAAGTAAAAGAGTGACGTTACATGGTGATGGGAGGGGGGTGGGGGGGAGGTAAAAATGTTACGTAAACATGCAATAACAATAGAGTTCAGCTACTACAGGTATATCGCACTTCCTCAGCATTAACCCATCTAAAGCCACTACCCAGTAATCATTGAAAATATCAATGTTATGGATAACCGTGACCACAAACAAGTTAATGTGGGAAAAATTTACCCACCAATAAATGGGTTGGGCTCAGGGACAACACAAGACGTAACAACTAACCATGCGTATATATAGATCTAATTACACAACTAATTTTAATCTACTTTTGAGTTGACCTTTTGACAAATTAACATCAAAAACGCTACAATTGTTAACAAAGGAACTCATGCGACTTAAAGGAGCAGTAGCCATATAATTTGTTCTACTAAATGGCAAATAAATTAAGTTGTTAGCGTTTCTACTGCTTCTACGGTTAGTGTTAAAATTTATGTGAGAAAGAAGTTCGGGAGAATCGAATACACCTGTTATGAGCTGGTGTAAATATACGATATCTGCCGATTTCCTTCGATCACCTAAATACTGCATTTTTAATAGTTTTAAACGATCCTCATAAGGAGGAAGGTCTAATATGTCAGTTCCACTTAAGACCCTTAGAGCAAACTGAACAAAACGTTTTTGGATTCTTTCTATTCGATCAACATGCACATTGTAACTTGGGGACCAAACTTGACTTGCATACTCTAAGTGAGGACGCACGATTGCATAATACAACGTTGTAGTTGTAATCATGCTAATAAATTCTTTGGCCCAGCGTTTTACAAAACCAAGCATTGAAGATGCTTTTTACAAATATTATCAACATGAATGTTAAACGACAGCTTAGAATCCATGCATATACCTAGGTCTTTGACGGTGTCTACACGACTCAAGGCAGTATCTTTAATCTTATAATCAAAAATAAAATTATTCCTTTTTCGCGAAAAGGTCATAGTTTGGCATTTATCTGGATTTAAAAACATATTATTTTTAGAACACCAAACTTCAAAGGATTTTAGATCAGACTGGAGTAGATCTGAATTATCTCTAGAATTAATCGTTCTGTATATTTTCATATCATCGGCATAAATAAGCAGATGAGAGTGTTCAATGACGTGAGTTACATCATTGATAGCTAAAATAAACAGAAGAGGACCAAGGTGACTACCCTGAGGAACACCTGATCCAGCAATAAATTCAGAAGACAATGCGCCTCGGAAACGTATTTGATAAGATCGCTCTACCAAATACGATTTAATCCAGTTCACAAAATATTGTGGAAATCCCATTAACTCAAGTTTAAATAAGATTAGATTGTGTGGTAGCTTATCAAATGCCTTACTAAAGTCAGTGTAAACACAATCGACCTGGTTACCAGAATCAATAGAATTTAAGCAGAATGTTGTAAAATCGAGAAGATTAGACACAGTGGATCTGCCATTCACAAAACCATGCTGACGAGTTGTTATGACTTCTCCACAGTGAATTTTCACCCGATCATACACCATCCGCTCAAAAAGTTTTGGAATCGATGAGAGCTTAGCGATAGGCCTATAGTTACTGACATCGTTCCTGCAACCCTTTTTAAAAATAGGACTTATAAATGATTTTTTCCAAAAAAGTGGAAAATAACTTTCGTTAATAGATTTATTGAATAATAAAGAAAGTGGTTGACTCAAAACGGAACCGCATTGTGTTAACACTGCGGCAGGAACACCGTCAGGTCCAGCACCAAACTCCTCATCGATCGATCTAATATACATTAAAATATCCTCTGGAGTGAAGGATATATGTTCCAAAGATACTCTGGGTTCGGAATTCATATATTCAAAATACTCTCCATCAGGAGTAAAAGAATCTGAACAGAATGATTCTTTAAAAAGATTGGCGAATAGGCCTCAAATTTTGACGGGATTGTCAGTAAATCCCTCAGGAGTTCTAAATGAAGAAGGAAATCCATCAGATTTCTTCTTTGTGTTTACGAATCCCCAAAATTTCTTTGAATCTGTCAATATTCTCAGCTTAACATTATCTAAATATTCGTGATATAATGTAGCTGAGCGATTTTCAAATTCCAGAAACAAACGTTTGTAAGTTTCTAGGTCGTTTGAGCCTAAGCTACAGACGTATTTCTTCCATGCCCTATTCCTGTTGTTGCGAAGAGTCTTTAAATCCTTTGTGTACCACGGGTACGCAGAATTCCTCGCAAATTTGAGACTATAAGGTACTGATTGAGAAAACACAGCAAAGAGTTCCATATAAAAAAAATGTATGGAGTCATCAAGGCAATATACATTTATATATTCTAAAATTGCATTAAGTTTACCATGAAGCAACTGATTCAACTTCAAAAAGTCAGCATTTTTAAAATTGAATTCATAAAGCTTATCTGCTGAATTAGAATTTACTATATTTGCTCTGTCGGATTTGTACCAAATACTCAATGGTGGATGATATTCATCAACAGTAGTTAGAGCATAAAAGGCCCTCTTAACAACAACATTGTTACTGTCTGTAGTTAAGACCAGGTCAAGAAGTCTTTCAAGACTATTATAAATACAACTCACTTGTTGTAAGTCTGAACATATATTATCAACAAATATATGTTCTTGGCGGGTCTTCGAATTAGATGCACAATAGTACGTATCATCGTCAGAAGAATGCCATTTTAAATCAGGTAGATTAAAATCGCCCAATAATAAAATGTCGTCATTAACGTCAAGTAAATCAATTATGTAATCTATGCACTCCGCAAGGCTTGCATAGACCTCTACACTACTCTTAGGAGGAACATATGCATTAATAACATATACATTAGAGTTACAATGTATAACTTTAACGCAAATTAGTTCAATATTAGAAGAGCAGGGAATGTCAACAATAAAACTGACAAAGCAGTTCCTCACAGCCAAAAGGACACCACCACCGACAGAAGAAATATTGTCAGTGTATCTCTCTTTTCTAAAAACTTGAAAACTATTGTCAAACAATTCCAAATCAGTAATGCTTCCGTTTAGCCACGTTTCTGTTAACGCGATAATATCCTCAGAGCAATTTTGAGTTGATAGAAATAAGCTCTGCGTCTTAGAACGTAGTCCCCTTACATTTTGATAGTAAAGGGACAGCCTATTTAGTTTTTTTGAGTCTGGCGGGCGGCTTGAGTCACCCTTTTAGACTTATTTTTTGGCTTTAACTCAGTAACAAGAATATTATCGGCCCACAAATTAGATTTAAGAACAGTTGTAAAATCTTCGGCTGCAACTGTTAGAATAAAAGAAGCATGGGAAGGCTTATTACCAATTTTTTTGCATGAAAAGAATGCATTTGAGTTCACTAACTTGGATTGCCTGACAAACGTCAATATATTTTCAATTGATGTGTCGGGCTGAAGACGTGAAATGAAAACATTTCTGGTCCTTGAAACTGCTCTTAAAGTCAAAAGACTGTTAGGCGTAGTTGAAATCGTATTTGGGCTACTAGTCAATGGAGGAATAGAAGATGGTGTATGAGAAATCACCGTATTATTATTTTCTGATGGCATTGCTGGGGGCTGCTCTGCCTTGGAAGGTCTGGAGGACGCCTTCCGACGCTTATTTTTGTTTTTGTTTTTCCTCTGTCTTTTAGAGCTTTTTAGGTCTTTTTCTGATGAAACTGACAAAATTCCGGAAGATGCAGTCATGGACGAAGGAACCGAAATGTTATCCTGAACAGTAATTTCATCAATTTATGAACATCCCCATATCAAAGAAAATCAAAGAAATATTTTCTCAAAGATTGGTGTTCTATGAGCTTAGAAATTGTATAAAATAATGTAAACCTCATTTTATACAATTTTAACAATTATATTCGTTTAAGGTATTATTTCATATTATATTATTTTTTTTTTTGTTCGTTAAAATTTTTGAACTTGATAATTGGTTCTTTACTATGCAAACTTCTTATTATTCAAATAAAATGAAAATGTATGATGAAAATGAAAAAAGTTTAACTTTTCCAAACATTTTTTTTTTGCTCAAGCAAATTTTTTGAAACTTTTATTGAAAATGATAAATTTTGCTATTTCGAATTAATCGACATAATCATCCATATTTTTCTTAAATAGGGAAATATTACGTCTTGATTTAATACTCTCTTTTGTATTATTTTTTCATACTTTCCAGACTATTCGGGAAGGGGTTGAACACCTAAAATTCTCCTTGGTTACGGGCCTGAACTGCCTGATGTTTTTTTGGAAATAATATTCGACAGAAAGTACATAATCGTTTTTTCTTGTCAAAGAAAATAAATGGCAGAAAGTAGCAGTTCAATTTTGCCTTATATGCTAAAAGTTAAAAATTTAAAATGCAAGGCTGCAACTTTTAGATTAACAAAAGAACATTAAGGGTATTCACTTCAATGCTGAATTTCCCAAAATCGGAAATTTCCGACGAGTTGAAGTGAGCGACCGTTTTTAATGTTTCGTTTTTTCCACATGCATCTGTCAACCTTAAAATCGCCATCGCTTCATTTCGTCAGTCATGCGATGCATGTCAGCAGATAAAGAGTCTTCTTGTCGCATGTACATATACCATATATGTATGTACTTTATACTTTAATAATTTTTATAAGCGGCCATCAAAACTTTAAATCAATTAAAAGAAACTAATTGAATTGCTATTTCGTTCTAAATTGCAGACATTTCATTAGCATGTATGCGAGATTTGACAGAATGCTCTTCTTCTTATAGAAATTATCATATTCACAATTAATCGCACTCATTAAACAGGTTCGCTTATGATTACTGAACACATCTTATTTTGCAAATTTTCGACGATTATTTTTCATCAACTCAATAGATGATTAAATTTAAGCAAACTTCGGGAAACCAAAACAACAACAATTGCACTGAAGTTTTCGTAAATTTCAGCATTTCTGAAATTTCAGCGTTGAAGTGAATTATTATACTTACTTTTAATCACTGAAAAAATTATAATTTAATTATTGGTTTTTTTACATTTGGAACATCCACATAATAGCAACTTATTTGAAATTTCACTTCTGTTCCCTTATGTGTTTCTTAATTAATTTATATGGAAGGGTTATTTTGTCCTTTTTTTTAATTTCGTTTTTTAATTATCACATATTAAATGGTCACTTTATAGGGTTAGTGAAGCATAGCTACAATTGGGAATTGCCATCTGTTCACCCTACATCAACTTAAAAAAAAAAAAAATTGTGTAAATATATCGACAACTAGTTAAGTAGCTTTTAATTAAGTTTATAGTGTAGATAATGACAAAATTTAGCTTAATTATATATATAAAAACACTGGAAAAAAAAAACAAAATAAACAAAGAACACAAAAAATAGATTATAAATTTCAATTTTCATATGCAAACTTAAATAGAATCAATAAAAATGTCAAAGACATGCAATGCGCGGTTATTTCTATACTCATTAACAATAAAGCATAAATAAATCAAACAAAATACATTATAATAACATACAAATAAATGTGTAGCAAAATTAGTTCAGAAACTAAGCATAATCTAACAACTAAGCATATAGGTCAAAACATTGGCAAACAAGTTAGTTCTAAGTGAGCAGTAAGAGATACATGATTAAAATTAGCTAAAATCTTAGTCAAAATGCAAGATAAGTATAACATAAAGAGTTTCAATTGTTTAACGAAATTATTTTTTCCGTTCATTTTTAGCTTAAATTAAAACAATATAAGAGAAAACGCAAATATATGTAACCAACAAACAAAAATACATACCTACTGTAAGCACATAAAATCAAAAAAAAAAAAAAAAAAGTAATATCTTAAGCGATTTCATTGCAAAATGCAGTAATTTTATGATATTACATACATTTTATTCATATAACAGTTAAAACAATAAGCCAAATATTCATTTTATATAACGATAAAATAAGTAAAAATTTTAGCAATAAATTGTATGCAGTTAGATATAAATGAATTTATAGATATGCAGAAATAAATCTTCAAAATACAAAACAAACAAAAAATTTAAATCGTTACCTTAAGTTGTGCTGCATAAGAACGAGTGCATAGAAATCAAATCAAAATTTCCAAAAACTAGTGTAAAAGTAAACAATAAAAGCTAAATAAAGTGAAATAAAATATTGAGATTTAAAACAAAAACAAAAATAATCTGTTCTTATTTTGATTAAATTCTATGATCAGTACCAAAATGGGTTTGTATTTTTGTTATTAAGGAATGGATAGGTAAGGTAAGTAAAGGGTTTTTTTATGTCAGTTCTAAATTTGATTATAAACAAAATACATAAAATTTCATGAAATATTTTATTTTGCGTTCGAGCGAGTGCGTTACTTCTGCTTAATTAGATTTTAAATCTTTGTTTAGAGAAAAAAGCTTAGGCAAATAAGCAAAAAAGCTAGTGTAATTTAAAAGATGGCTTTGTAAGTTTTCAGACTCCCAAGTTCTTCATCAAATCACCTTAATTTTGCATGTTTGCGACTTTGTAATTTATACATTACTAGTAGGACCCAGTGGTCCGCGGCGACACACCTTCGCCGCGACCTCGACGGCACAGCTCCATCCGATGGTCCAAAATTTCGATGACGCTGAGGCATAAGTGAGGTTCTGTGCCGTTTATGTGCCGAATTATCTCATCCTTTAGCTCTTGAATTGTTGCTGGTATCGACGTACACCTTTTCTTTCAAATAACCCCAAAGAAAGAAGTCCAACGGTGTCACATCACATGATCTTGGCGGCCAATTGACATCGCCACCACGTGAGATAACACGGCCATTGAATTTGTCGCGCAAAAGAGCCATTGTTTCGTTAGCTGTGTGGCAAGTGGCACCGTCCTGTTGAAACCACATATCGTCGACATCCATATCTTCCAATTCGGGCCATAAAAAGTTGGTTATCATCTCACGATAGCGAACAACATTCACAGGCCGGTCAGGCAGGCCTCATTTTGGAAAAAATACGGCCCGATGATGCCGCCAGCCCATAAACCGCACCAAACAGTCACTCTTTGGGGGTGCATTGGTTTTTCGACAATCACTCTTGGATTATCATTCTCCCAAATGCGGCAATTCTGCTTATTGACGAATCCACTGAGGTGAAAATGTGCTCTCATCACTGAAGATGATTTTCTTCGAAAATTGCTTGTCCACTGTTGCCATTTCTTGCCACCATTCTGACCATTGACGACGCTTGAAATGGTCAAGAGGCTTTAGTTCTTGAGTCAATTGCATCTTGTAAGCGTGTAAATGCAAGTCTTTATGCATAATGTTCATCAATGGCGAGCGTGAGAGGTGCAATTGTTAGGTGCAATATTGCGAACAGCAGCAATATTTTCTGCAGTACGAGCTGTACGAGCATGCACTGATGTTTTCACATCTCCTGCAGACCCGGTTTGCACAAATTTTTCACAATTTTTCCTATTGTACGCACATTTGGACGATTAAATTGACCAAAAAAATCACGATATGCATTTTGATTTGAAAGCCAATTTTCATAATAAGCCTGAATAACTTTAACGCGTTGCTGGATTGTGTATCTTTCCATGGTTCAAATTGAGTTAGTCTGAAATTGAGAAATGTCAAATGAAATGCAGAAAAAAACTTGACGTTTAGGTGTAGTTCACATTCAACATCGGTCTTTAAAATTTAACCATCCTTTAGTTAAATCCTTTGTTTTACTTTTGATTACTTAATGTTTGCATTTAAAATATATTTTGCAAATCTTGTTTCAAAGATACTTAAAAAAAGTTTAGTTTTTTTGACTAAAAGTTTTGACTATTTATAAAAATGTATATACATTTATTTGAACAAAAATGTTTGCAGTTATTTTATCCATACAACCCCGTACTACTCAAAAACCTAAAATGTTGCTACTCAAAAAAGTTCAAAACGACAGCCCTCGCGCAAACACGTTTTTTACTCTTTGAATGAGTGTGAAGAGAGATAGAGCACAAAACTTTATATAAAAACATCTTAAACACGCTGAAGGTGGTCAGCAACAACATGTTACTCTTCTTATATTTAAAATTTCAGTCAAATAACAGTTTGCTTGATCGCAAAAACCGTATGTCTCACTTCGGATATTTGTCTGCCAAACTTTGAAAGCTTCGCCATCTTTTTTTCTCGCTCATTGTTTGGTCTACGGTATGCTTCACATAGTTTTCCATTTGGCAATGTTGAAGGCAATATTCTTCCATTTTTTTCCTGTTCAAAACCTGTTTTCTGCCAGTTGTCCAAATTGTTTTCAGCTTCGAACCGTGAACATAATGTCGGTTGCTTAGATTTTTGAATGAAAGAGAAGTTCTCTTAAATTCCAGGTCTTTTTTTTACCCGCAAAAACAACAACAAATTTTGTCGGTATCTGTAAGTGCAGCATGCACTAAGCACACATTACAACAACAAACATATGGAAAAACAAACAAACTTCAGTTTCGGCGCCGGCGGTTGCAAGCTTCTGAGTTTCTTTGAAATCAAAATTAATTCGTTTTAGGGAAATTAAGAACAACAACAAACATGTAGCAGGTAGTGAGTTTTAAAATGCAAGCTGTTATTAAGGGTACTGAAAAGTACTTAATGAAGCCCTTGAGGTCAGAAATTGTGTATGTAGGTATGTGTAAATTAGATAACCGTACGCATTTTCGCGGTTTTCTTTCAAAGAAATGCATTCAATATACTTTAAAATCATGCGAACTATTTTCAAGTGTTTAGGTATGCTGCGAAGTGATTACAGATTTCACACATTATTTATTATGTATGAGGGTCAATTTCGAAAAAAATGCATATGACAAAGAAATTTTTAAGCAGGACCGTTGTTATGAAAATTTATCTAAAATCTACGCTCTTTTTAAGTATTTGCAGAAGTGCATACGATTTTTGTCTAGAGTGTTATACCTCCAAAAAGTGTTAAAGTCTACTTAAGATTTCCGAATTTAAGCAATCGATAGTTTATTTGTCTTAAGCTTAAAATTTAAAAAAATAATAAGAAAAAGTTTAGTAATCCGCCGGCAAAGACATTGGTGTTGAAACAACTCTCAGGACTTTTAACGATTTTTTAGTAGTTTTGTTCAAAAAAAATTCTGCAATAAAAACTCAAGACATAAGAAACAGTAAAAAAACTAAGCAATCAAATACAAACACGTTTTTTTTTTATTTGAAATACTTAAAACCGCAAAATCATAGGCAACACTGTGGACATATTATTCTATACTAATCACAATGTGCTTATTAAATTTAAATAAACATTAAAATGCCACTTATTTAGTAAAACTGAAATCGATAAATCGTTTTCTTGCAGTTATGCACTTGACGGCATATCAGAAACGAATTAAGTAAAACATAACACTCCTGACACGAAGCGGTGACAACACAAATTCTGCAAGAAATTACTGTTTTGTTAACTTTAAGAATTCAAAATGCCGAAAAATCCTTTAAATTTATACCGGCATAGCACTTCAATGCATATTCTTTTCATTTTTTTTTCTCTTCGTTTTCTTTTTCTATATTAAATAACTGCAGGTAAGAGTGGTGACAACTGCTTTTCTACGGAATAGCAATAATTTTCTTGTAAATATTATACTTTGAAATTTGCCTGAATTCTAATGCTTTATTTCTTATATATTGTTTTTATTTTGCAACAGTATTTTTATGTACAAAATAACTGGAAAAAGCAGGGACGGAAAAAGGTGTTTGGAATTTTTGCTCCAAAGTCATGATATGAACCAAATCGGACCATGATTTCGGTTTTTGGTAATAATTCGACTTAGGCACGATTTTTAGTAATTATTTGACGCCAGCACCATCTAGTTGATATTTTTTTTTATATAAATCTTGTTCATGCAACTACAAATACAAAAAAAAAAAAGAAATTAATCAAATCGGTTCAGCCGTTTTCAAGTGAAGCGGCAACAAACATGCGGCATTTGACTTTTATATATAAGAGATAAAATATTATTAGCTTGCAATTTTTGAAACAAGAACAAAATAAAAAAAAATTAATCAACACTAAAATAATCATTTCGTCTTCCAATTACAAGGAATATTTTTTGTCATATTCATAAACAAACTCCACTTGTATGCTTTTCTAACGTTGGCAACAATTACATTTTAGTAGATAATGCTTAAACTGCTGCAAAAGAATGAGCAACAGCACCAAAAATTGAGAGTGAGTACGAAGTAATAGTACTGATTATGCTTTCTTTCACAGTGTCAGAATTGTCAAAACCAATGCAATCAGTGTTGTTTTTCGTTTTTTTGTTTGACAGTTCTGACACTCAACTCTAAGCTATGCATCTACCTTCTTTTATTGTACCATGAGTCGAAACATGAGTTGACGATGAGCTGGCAAAACTTTTTGTGCATTCTATTAATACGTATAGCTATACATGCTAATAGCATGTCTACACAGAGAGTTTAGTTTGAGTTCCCAGTACAAAGTTGAGTTTTGCCGCTGATATCAAAATAAACCCTTGAATAAACTAGTACAATTTTTCTTGATGAAACTCAACTCAACTCAGTTTGCTTTCTAAACTTGCGTGCTGGCTTACATTAGCCTCACTTCACCGACTGTTTTTGATGTGAGGTAGCTGCCAACTGTTCACACACATCATTAGCCTCACTTTGGCCTTGATTAATTCAATCAAGAAATTCTTCACGTTTGAAACTCTATCGAAGCATACATTTGCGTTTTATTGCACTTCAATATTTTACTTTTTTAGTTTAGTTTTTTTAGTTTATTTAATCATCAAGTCTTTAGATACATATATCCTTACAGACTACAATTACTGATAATTTATCACCAAAAGTATAATAATAATAAGAATACTTATATAATTATGTTAAGAAAATTTTACTAATTAAATTTTTAATAATATCTTTAGGACCAAAGATATCAAATTCATGCGAGATACACAATTCATTAAAAAGAGACAAAGCTCTTGTAATTGGCTCATTTAAAGAATAATTTGTTTTGCACATAAACAACATAAAACAGCTTAGAGTTACGTAAATGTCTTAACGGAATATTGAACGAGATAAGCTCTAATAAATTATGACAGTCAATTGTTCCAGAAATTATGTCATGAATAAATAAAAGGGACGATATCTTTCGTCTTGATTCCAAAGATTTAAGTCCTAAAAGCAAAAGGCGTGTACTATAAGGTGGCAACGGATCATGAAAGTTTGTAGAACGCAGAGCATATCTTGTAAAATTTTTTTGTATTTTCTCAAGACTAAAAGACGTTGAGGCATAAAAAGGGCACCAAATAATAGACGCATACTCAAGTCTCGACCTCACAAATGCACTAAACAACATATTTAGGGTATGTGGATCCGAAAACTCAAAACTATTTTTACGTATAATATAGGCTAATAAAGAGTAAGCTTTAAGAATAAGAAAATTGACATGGTCACTAAATGTAAATTTTGAATCGAAAATAACTCCCAAATCGCGATATGTAGGAACTGATTGGATTTCTGAATCAGATAAGAAGTATGAGTTAGATAATGTATTCAACGTGAGTGTGGAGAGTGTTAAATGAAAACATTTTGCTCCAGGTCACAACTCTTGTAATGTCCGCTTGCAGATCAGCAATGTCAGAAGAGGACGAAATTTTACGAAAAAGTTTGAGGTCATCCGCATAAATTAAAAAGCGAGAATTTAAAATACACTTAGATTTATCATAAGAATAAATCTAAATAAATAGGATCTAAGAACAAGGATCCTAGGATACTACCCTGAGGAACACCTGAGGAAGCTATAAATTTAAATGATTTTACATTATTTATACTAACAAAACACGGTCTATCATGCAAATAAGAATTAATCCAATTAAAAAGCGACGAATGAAAACCCATTTTCGATAATTTCAAAAGTAAAAGTTTATGCGAAATTCTGTCGAATGCTTTTGAGAAGTCTGTGTAGATCACATCAACTTGATGACCACGTCCAAAAGAGGATACACAGTACTCAGAGAAAACAGTTAAATTTGACACAGTTGACCGACCAGCAACAAATCCATGTTGTTCAGGGCAAATGTATCGTTTAATTAAGAAACTAAGTTTGGCCTTCATCATTTTTTCGAAGAGTTTTGAGATGTTAGATAATTTGGAAATTGGTCGGAAGTTGGCAACATTACTTTTATTGTCCGATTTAAAAATAGGGGTGATAGATGCAATTTTCCAATGCTTTATAAAATTACCCTCAGACAGAGACTTATTAAAAATGAAACATAATGTTACCGCTAACGCATTTGCGCATTTTAAGAAAGAATTGTAGGGAAACCATCAATATCTTCCTTAAATGTTGTTTTCATACCCTGAATAGATTCAATAACATCACTAATGGAGATAGAGAAGTCACCAATATCAGTAAAGGCATCGACTGAGTCAACCTAATTATCAACTGGATTGTTATTGTCCACACCAAAGTTGGACTTAAAAAAATCAGCAAACAACTCTACAGTGGCAGCTAAATTAGATGAAGACTTATCATTTAAAAACATTGAAGAAGGAATTTAAGAGCCCCCTCTTTTGGCTTGAATAAAACTCCAAAAAGATTTAGGGTTTGATTTAATATTAGATTCATAGCTCAAAATATATTGCTTGTAAAGGAATTTATTGAGGAAATTAAATTCGCGCATATAGTGCAAATATTTATTATAATGCATTGGATCATTAGTAGTCTCGAACAACTTTGAGAACTTATTTCTTTGGTTTTTTAGCTTTTTAAGCCCCTTGGTATACCAGGGTAGTTTATGGTGAATCTAATGCATATGCGGAACATGCGAATCACACATAGTTAAAACTTGAGTTTTGAAAATATTAAAACTAGATTCAACACCACTGCCCTCTAATAGTACATTCCAATTTAAATTAAGTAGCAAACTATTCAAAATATTAAAATAACAAAGATTAAAATTATACACTTTTTTTTCTGCAGGACCGTCAACATATTCATAGAATTCTAAATCAATAATGAGTGGCTTATGATGCATACATGGTTTCGAGATAGAAAACCATTTTCATTTGAATCCTGAAACACAACAAAAAGCCCACGAACGACAAATATCAAATCAAAGAGAATAAGAGTGAGTCTAAAAATTTTTAAAAATTTTGAAACTCTTTCCTCACGAAAACTTCAACTTCCCACTTTCTTATCTCTTCTGAAGACGTCAAAGTAAGTCGGTTGAGTAAGGGCAGCGTAGGCAGGCACTATCAAAACTCAATTTGAGAAATGCCTAAAAGTATGCTAATGTTATGGAAAAAAGCTATGTACAGATGCAAATTTTTAGACCGTACTGTACGTTCAGAGTATTGAACGAAAGACTCAATTCAATAATAAAAGAAAGTAAAAGAAGAACTGATTGTTGATTTAACATAAGTATGAGCTACATAAATATGTCATGAATATGTCTCCGTGGTTCAGTGGCTAGAACAGCCGACTATGGATCCTAGCGTAGTGTGTTCAATCATCGGTGAAAGCAAATATATGAAAAATTTTTAAATAGCAATTTTTTCGTTTCTATACAACCAATGTGGCAAATTGCTGTGTTGTTGTATTCATAAGAACCATTTCGATACACTGGTTTTACCCTCCATCTAGCTCGCCACATTGTTGTATACGCGGCTATAAAAGTTTTACTCCAAAAATTTTAAAAAATATTCGCGCAGGCTATGTTATGTTACATTGGCTGACATACATATGTTATGGCATTACAAAAATATTTTGTAATAATTTTTTAGAATGTTTTCCATCTAAGATTGACTGAACACATTGGAGTAAAAAAACGGTCCAATATATCTACGTATTAACGTAAATACGTTGTCGACTAACAAAAAAAAGTTTTATTGAAATACTTTATTTTTTTTTGTGAACAGTAAAATCGATGTTAAAGTCAAACGGCGACAAGTAAAAAGAGTGATTAATGACTATGCTCAAGAAAGTTTTGTATGCAAGAGTGATGGTATCAATATATTAGTTATTTTGTGTATATTTAAAAAAAGTGCGTAAGAACTAAGCACAAAATATATCCGAGTTTTTAAAATAGTGGTGGCCGTGGCGCAGTGGCTAGGGTGTGTGGCCCATACGCCAGAGAACTTTTGTTCGAACTCTACCTGAAAGTTTTTCAATAGAATCAATTTTTCTGTTCGGCCGTCACCTCTCTGCAGACAATGGCAAACCTCAGAGAGTAAAAACTGCCATGAAAGCTTCTTGAGAACATAAGTCGTTTGGAGTCGGCATAAAACTTGTAGGCCCAGTTCTCGATCATTTGTGTTCAAACATTTCACAAACACACACAACACAACTGATCATAAGAAGCTCGGTCAAATTCCGTTTAAAAGCTGAAATGGCTTCACTTTTTTTTTAAATTGAGCAAATAGTACATTTAAAATTTGGGTAGCATGAATATTTATTAATCGTAGTATAACTAAAATTGTATGGAACAAAAGAGTTAGTACATGTACTAATATTGTAGTTATTTCTGCAGCACTAGTTAGCATCTATATTGATAAGAGAAAACGTGCGTGGTGAAGCCTCGGACCACTGAGTCCAGCTATTTATTAATAAGTAAATACATAATTGAAACTTTACCCAAGCTGTGATACGAACCTTGTCCTCGTCAAATCTCGCATGCCAGTCAAACGCACTTTTATTCAGCTATTGCTCGCATGTATATGCATTGCTTATATGCTTCTGAATTGCTTACAGTTTACTAGAGCTTAATTTGTACAATGTAACTTTAATAATTGAATAGTATTCTCAAAAAAATATCGCAAAACCTCATCTTTTTTTACTGTGTCTTTTTTCAATTTTATGTGACTTTTTTAATTACACTACTCTACAAAATGGAGAAAAAAATTTGCTCCAATAACTGAATAACTTTTTTTAAAGGACTTTGGCCTACTGATTCCAAAAATGACAACTATTTTTAAATTGACGGAGCCGTTTTCGAGTAATTTGTAAATTGAATTTTTGCAGTTTTTTCAAAAAGGTGATCTTGCCCAAGCAGCTCTAGCATTTGATACAATTGCCCGATTTTTCATATTTCTTTTTTCATTGTTTAGAAAAAATTTGTACTGTTTTTTCATTCATACATATAAATTTAATTGGACCGGTACCTTGGGCGTAAAACGCAAAATTGTACCTTGCACACCTTTAATTTTTGCGAAAAATGTTAGATAAATCGTTATTTAACTGTAATTTCCAATATGTTCCAATACTATATTTTAAGTTTTTCCTCTTCTCATTGGTAGATGAGGTATCTAAGCACAGTTTAAGATAAATTTCGTATGAATCCAACAAAAAATTAATTTTTAAGAATTACCCTGTGGAACAAATTCAGGTAAGCAAAAGTTAAGTCGATTCTGAGAAAAAATAGAAAAATAGAAAAAATAGAGGCTAAATTAGAAAACCGGTATCGCGGCGTTTGTTTATGTTAGTTGGAATTTTTTTTTTAATCCACCTTCGAACTTTGCAGTCAAATGCCGATTTTCCGCATATTTTTTTATGGTTTTTTGGCTATAACTCGTCCACTAATTGATATTTTTTCAATCTGTAAAAGCCAAATTATTGCGAGAGACCTGAGTAACAACTAAAATTTTTTAAATTATTTTTTAAATTTTGTGGTGCTTATGAAGCAAAATGTTGGAAAAATAATTTTTTTTTCATGCTTTTTGAAAATATTTTCCACAAAAGTAAATCTTTTTTGCTTTCTGTTTGATCTATAATATGCTTCTCAGTTTCTTCGATAAATTTCATTTGAAAAGCAAATGGTCTTAGGCGATTATTTGCGTTAAAAATCCCAAAATCATTAAATAAATAGCGATTTATGTAGAAGTAATTAAAAAGGGAAGTTCCAAGAATTAGGAATTAGTAAAACAACTTTTTTGTTTTCAACCACCGCACAGGTAGCGATTTTTTTTATTTAGTGCGAACTAATACAAAATTGAAGATTCAGTTAAGACTCGAAACTCAGCCGAAGCTGATGTCTTGTAATTTTCGCTCGGTCGTGATAAAATTCGATATTAATTTTTTTGGAACTTATTTAATTTTGTGAGTGATTTAAGTTAAGTGCATCGGTTTCATAAAAATAAAGAAAACATTGCATAATATATATTGTATTAAAAATGTCGGAACCAAAATGTAAAATGGACCATTTTTGTAATGTTTGTCGACGTTTCATAGCAAGCGATGAAAAATGTGGCAATGCGAGTGATTTTTTTTTTTTTTTAAGCCTATAAACAATATTTCTCGCAAGAGTTTATCACTGACGTAAATTATGCCCCTAAAAAAGGTTGCTATAATTGCTATTCAACTCTTATGCAATGGAAAAGTGAAAAGAAGAAGGCTATGCCTTTTGGTATATCAATGATGTGGTTAGACAACAGCCCGCATCAAGAAGAAGATTGTATGTATGTATCAACTACCATAAAACTTTGAATAGAAGGAAAGCAAAGAATAAAACTTATGTAGTAGTGCCAAGTGCCCAATTACCATTACCGCACTCTGAATTCGTTCCAGTACCAACATACCGAAATATTGATCTTCAAACAGATATCAGTACTACAACCGCTGATGCTACATCCATGGATTTCTTCTCAGAATACAACCCTGGTGAAGGTACATCCTATAAAACATCAAAGGACCCAATCCTAGTCACACATAACCAATTGGATGGAATTGTTGCAAATTTGTGTTTGACTCAGAAAAAATCACTACTAATGGCTTCATTTTTGAAAGGAAATAATTTGCTAGCAAAGGGTACCAAAGTAACAGCATATCGAAAACTGGCCAAATCATTAATTTAATTTATTTCATTTTTTTTTCTTAAAACTTTTCATAATTAACATTTTAAAATTATATTTTTTCCATATTTTTATAATTTCTTTTTCAATGTTTCTTCAAAACCAACACTGAACAAATTTGGTAGATAAAAAATGAGAAGTAAATTAATATTAAGCTGGAAAACGCAAGTTTTGTATTACGATTGTTTTCTTTTCAAATGAAATTTATTGAAGAAACTGAGAAGCATATTATAGATCAAACAGAAAGCAAAAAAGATTTAGTTTTGTATTATTAAAATATTTTCAAAAAGCATGAAAAAAAAATTATTTTTCCAACATTTTGCTTCATTAGCACCACAAAAATTTTTTAAAAAATTTTAGTTGTTACTCAGGTCTCTCGCAATAATTTGGCTTTTACAGATTGAAAAAATATCAATTAGTGGACGAGTTATAGCCAAAAAACCATAAAAAAATATGCGGAAAATCGGCATTTGACTGCAAAGTTCGAAGGTGGATTAAAAAAAAAATTCCAACTAACATAAACAAACGCCGCGATACCGGTTTTCTAATTTAGCCTCTATTTTTTCTATTTTTCTATTTTTCTATTTTTTCTCAGAATCGACTTAACTTCTGCTAACCTGAATTTGTTCCACAGGGTAATTCTTAAAAATTCATTTTTTGCTAGATTCATACGAAATTTATCTTAAACTATGCTTAGAACCCTCATCTATCAATGAGAAAAGGAAAAACTTAAATATAGTTTTGGAACGTATTGGAAATAACAGTTAAATAACGATTTATCTTACATTTTCCACAAAAATTACAGGTGTGCAAGGTACAATTTTGCTTTTTACGCCCAAGGTACCGGTCAGATTAAATTTATATGTATGAATGAAAAAAAAGGACAAGTTTTTTCTAAACAATGAAAGAAAAAACATGAAAATCGGGCCATTGTATCAAATGCTAGAGATGCTAGGGGAAGATCACCTTTTTGAAAAAACTGCAAAAATTGAATTTACAAATTACTTGAAAACGGCTCCGTCGATTTGAAAATAGTTGCCATTTTTGGAATCAGCAGGCCAATGTCTTTTTAAAAAAGATATTTAGGTGCTTGGAGCAAAATGGCTGTTGAGTAGTGTAATGAATTACTGAAACAACTAAAAATTTTTTACTCTACTCTGTGAAGTTGTTTTTTTTACTCTGTGAAGTTTGAATATTATTTTGTATGGTTACAACGTTCAGGTTATAAGATTATTGCTCCAACAACTGATCTCAGCCACGTACAAACAGAAATAATAAACATACATAAGAACCAAACCCTACATTCTTAGTGTATTCCAACATGTATTGAGTTCTATTCCACGTCTTATTAAGAACAATTTTCTTCTTTTAAAAAATTCATGATTCCAATGCTTGGTTTGAAAATGAGAACAGAAAATTGCTAGACAATTTCTAATAAAATGTTTAACGCTTAAAATCACTTTAAGCAAAAGTATCTTAATAAAAATACGATAATATAGTTTATGTACCGGTGAAAATGTGAGCGCATTAAATCAAAAACAACAAAATGTAATAATAACATCTAAACCATATTCAAACGTAAATTAAATTGTTCTACTCAAAATCTTTGGCAACTCAATTGTTGCTGATATTTTATTGCACTATCAAAAAGTTTCTTCAATTTACCGTGGTTAAAGTACTTATGGGGTGGGGATTAGGGTCTTAAGGTCATTGAAGATGGCTCTGTTATTGCCATATTGCTTTTACTCTAAACGCAGATTGTTAAATTTGGTATGCTCAGTAAAACTTGGTCTTGTCCCAAAGTAAAATCAAGACCACATCTCAGCGCAACCTTATCTGCTTTTAATACGTTTCGTATTTACTGCATTTCAAATGTTTTGCTTTTCATTTGTACAAAACTCATTAGAGACTGAATTGCTACTTTAGAGCTATATACATAGAGATGCGCAAAGAGATGTATTTATAAGGGTGATACTAAAATGTGGCTGACAAATTCTTAATGTTTACTTGAGGTGCTTACAGAGCTTATCGTGCTAAAATTTATTTTGCAGCACTGTCAAATTGGGCAATATTTACAATGAACATAAACATCATTCATGTTTTTTGACTATGAAAACTTTTATATCCATATCAAAAAAGAAACTCCTCTGGCTATATTTTCCTTTGTTACCTCTCTAGTTGAACCAGCAACGCAATTGTTTATTGAGACATCTATTTAAGCAATAAATTTCGCACCACCCTAATGTTATCTCATGAAGAGATGCCAAGCCTTTTTTCCGAAATTTTTTGGTATCATTCTATGGCTTTTTGTTCTGCTGCATATTTTGTTCTCCATCCGTTTAGAATTTAGCTCGACTCCACCTTGACTCCCAGTCTGTTTGAACGCTTAGGTAAGATAGACTTTTACATTTCATTCCGGCTTATATTCATTACAGTAAAATTACGTTCATGACAATCCTTTGCTTTAATTTTCACTAATTTAATATCTGGCTTTCAACAACATCATCCTCAGACCAGTCATGGTTTGCAAAATACAAGTAATGAACATAATTAAGGCGCCAAAAGTGTTTCACGTCTGTTTTTTACTTTGTTCTATCAGTACGAGCTGGTTTTACAATTTGTGTTCAGATTCGGATGCTTCGCAGTGGAGTTGTAGAACACTTCAAACTCGTTTGTGAAATTATGAATTTAATGATTTATGTACATTTTATTCCTCAATGTTTTTGTACTTTGAGTTGTAAAAATTAATGCGGTTTCGATCTTCTAAGAACTGAGATAGCAGGCAGTTGAAATTGGTTTAAAAACTTAAGGGCCAAATAGGCTACGCAGATTGTTTGCACAAACACGCGTTTGCGCAGACGGCCGAACAGAGTATTTGGCTGTTTTTTGGTCTGTGCAGATGAACGGTTGCCACTTTGGTCATTTGTGGCCAAATGTGGTCATTTTTTCACGTGGTCGCGTGGTCATTTTTTTTCTCCATCTGGTCACTTTTTCTAAAAAAATGAAAAAAGCAAAACTTGACTTTTAATTTTGATTTTCTTAAAAAGTAAAGCATGAACCGCAACTTTTTACATCGCCTAATGTAAACGAACCATAAATGTGTTTTATTGAACGCACCCATGCACGACCACTGAATGCATTAATTTTTATAATATGACATTTGACAGATGACTTTGCTAGTCTTCAGTTAACTGTGAAATTTAAAATATATTTGTGTGTCAATCTTGCTTGCCAGTGGTCGATGGTAAAAACAGAACGAAAAAAATGGATAGGTAGTGAATAAGATAAATGAATATGTTTTTCGTATATGTTTACGAATATCGTAATAAACATATCGTATATGTTTATGTGGACTTAAAAACCACGAAAAGATAAGGAGCAGACAGGAGAAGAAGAAGATGAGCCCAAGTCATTAGGAGCATTAGGTTTTTATTATAATATATTTAACGCTTAATTGACAACAAATGTAACAAAATGTAACAAATGTTTGCAATTTTTTAGTGAACCAGACCCAATAAAAAACAATAGGGTAATTCACGATCTTGTTGCATCTTCTCACGATCTTCTCTTGCAAAAACGCAGTTGCAACGATTCAGCAAGATCGTGAATTACCCTACTGACAGGAAGGTTTGAAGAAAAGAGCCGATTTTTAAAAAATATGATTATCTTAACTTAAAATGCCGTGAAACGTCAATTTAATTAAAATAAAAGTTTCCTCGATGTAAAGAAACGATGCTCGTTTTTAACCGACTTCAAAAAGGAGGCGGTTCTCAAGTTCGTTGGTTTCTCTGTTTTTTATTTTTATTTTTTTTTTTTAAATGTATGCACATCGATAACTCCTAAACCATATGCCTGATTGCCATTATTTTTGGTGAACAGATAAATATCATAAAAAAGTGGGCGGTACTCGAGAAAGGAGCAATACTAGGGCAATACTAGAAGGGCAATACTAGAAAAACATTGTATATCAAATAATATTGACACTAGGGTACTGCAATTTAGTGTAGGGGTAGACGCAGTTAGTACAAATATGGTCAAACAAATGGGCGTTATTCGACAAATAGACGTGACAATGTTAGAAAAACAATGTATCTCGATTAACATTGATACTAGGGTACTACTATTTAGTATAGGGGTAGTCATTATTATTACAAATAACGATCAAGAAAGTGGGCGTTGTTCGATAAATGGGCGTGGCTATATTAAAAAAACAATTTATTACGAATAATATTGATACTATGGTACTGCAATTTAGTATAGGGGTAGGCATTATTATTACAACTTATGGTCAAGAAAGTGGGCGGTATTCGGCAATTGGACGTGGCAATATTTAAAAAACAATTTATCTTAATTAATATTGATACCACGGTACTACAATTTAGTATAGGGGTAAGCATTACTATTACAAATTAGGATAAATAAAGTGGGCGTTATTCGAAAAATGAGTGTAG
This sequence comes from Coremacera marginata, assembly GCA_914767935.1. Lineage (NCBI taxonomy): Eukaryota > Metazoa > Arthropoda > Insecta > Diptera > Sciomyzidae > Coremacera > Coremacera marginata. The sequence continues at coordinate 61,884,058 of OU612046.1, forward strand.
CAATATTAGATAAACACTGTATCTCGAATAATATTGACACTAGTGTTCTGCAATTTAGTGTAGGGGTAGACACAGTTAATACAAATAGCGGTCAAGAAAAGGGGCGTTCTTTGAAAAATAAGCGTGGCAATATTAGAAAAAGAGTATATCTCGAATAATATTGACACTAGTGTACTGCACTTAAGTGTAGGGATAGACACAGTTAATACAAACTACGGGCAAGAAAATGGGCGTTATTCGACAAATGGGCGTGGCAATATTAGAAAAAGTGTATCTCGAATAATATTGATACTATAGTGCTGCAAGTTTGTATAGGGGTGGCATTATTAGCACAAAGTGCGGTCAAGAAAGTGGGCGGTATTCGACTACTGGGCGTGGGAAAATTAGAAAAACAGTGTATCTCGAATAATATTGACACTGTAAAATCTTGTAGTACAGGGGTAGGAAAAAATATTAAAAATTACGGTCAATAAGGTAGGCGTTATTCGACAAATGGGCGTGGCAATACTAGATAAACACTATCTCAGCTAATATTGACGCTGGGGTACGGAAATGAAGTACAGGGGTGGGCACAATTATTACAAATTACGCTCAAGAAAGAGGGCGCTTATTTAACAAAGGGCGTGGCAATATTAGAAAAACACTATTACTCGAATAATATTGACACTTATTGGTAATGAAACTAATTACAAGAATGGGTATAACTATTCAAAACACGTGACATCTAATTTAAATTTAAGAGACTGACATTTGAAATAACCAACAAACTTTCAGAATTTAATAAAAGAAATTATTTAAGAACAATTGTATTTAGTTTGTTTATACACTTTTTTCGAAAATTTATCATATTCTCTAAAAAGGAAGAAATAAAAACTTTAAAAAAAAACAAACAACCGACTACAAAATCACTACAAGGTAAAAAGTAATTTTAAAATTACTTTTCCTTTTAATTTCTTGGTCATATTTGATAATGTATCTAAACATATGATTACATATGAAATCTTATTATTTAAAGTTTTTTCTTATTTATTTCATTATCATAAATATATTCATTTCTTCATGAATACAAATGCTTTGAAGTTTCTGATTTAAAGTCTGATTATATTATCGCCGACCTTAAAAGCTTTTGTATTCATGAATAAATTAATATTTTTATGATAGTAAAACAAATAAGAAAAAAATTTTAATAAGATTTGATATGTAATAATGTGTTTAGATACATTATCAAATATGACCAAGAAATTAAAAGGAAAAGTAATTTTAAAATTATTTTTTACTTTATAGTGATTTTGTAGTCGGTTGTTTCGTTTTTTTTTAAAAAGTGTTTTTAGTTTATGATCATTTTATGAATTAGTTTGTTTCTTTGTATTTATATTTGTTATTTTCTGAAAATAAATGGCAAACTATATTATTTTGTGTATATGTACTACATTTTCAAATTAAGATTGTTTTGGTCACTTTTACCGCATTTGGTCACTTTTGCTTTGATTTTTGGTCATATATTTTATGTCCAAGTGGCAACCGTGAGCTGATGTCTGCGCAAAAATTAAAATATTTTAACCGAAATTAAAATATTTTCGGTTGTGTTTGTTCAGAGAGTCTCTATAGTGTGAGTTGAAATTCACACAGGCTTGTCATAATCGTGAAAATTTTGTTGAGTGAAGACGTGTTTTAAAGAAAGTAAATAAAAATGGCAGCTAAAAAAACAATTTTTTTAAATCATAGAACTTTATTCTATGTCGTAAATGAAGTCTGTGTAGTGTATGGTCGTTGCTACGACAAGGAAAAAGTCGTGCTTGCGCAGACTGTCTGTGTAGTTTATTTGGCCCCTAAGGTTGCGAACATAGTGAACGCTTGTTGCTGAGCAGTGCCGAAAAACACATTGGAGCAATAAAGAAACCAAGTCATGCATCTCTTTTGCTCCAATGTGTTTTTTCGGCTCGGCTCAGCAACAAGCGTTTACTATGTTCGCAACCTCAGTAATGCGTTAAGAGTTCGCTACGGGTTGGTGGTAGAAAATAATTGCATTAGCAACAACGATGCAATCAGTCGCTTTGGGCTTATAAATAAAATAAGCTGCTGAAGTACTATAAACCTAACAAAATTTTAAACTACTTATATTCATAAGGAGTTATTCATAACTAGGTATATCGGTGATTCCATGCCAAATCAGACGCTTTACGTAGCTCGCATATTTGTAAAATGTTGGTACTTTGCATATCGATAGAACTTAAAAAACTAGAAATATTTGCATATTTTTGGAACGAAGTCTTTTGAAGCGGCTTGTGGGCGAAATGGTTTGATAGAAATCGACACGTAACGAAAATATGTAATATTAGCAGTGTTGCAAGAACATTTTGAAGAAAGAAGCAAAATTTAAAAGGCTAACAAAGGCTGAATCAACATTTTTTTAAGCTTAAAAAAATTATCGGTTATTCAAATGTTTTATTAGTTTTAATAATATTTTAGTAACAATTTAATAGACATAAATAAACATAAACATAAATGAGGAGTTTTCGCGCAAAAACAAAAAAAAAAAACGTATGTTTATGTTCAGAGATATAAGCAAACAACCAATGCAGCAGTGTCCCCTTAACATTTTCAAAATTTTTTTATTGCATCAATTTATATTTAGCTACAAAATTGGTTTCCCAATATTTGTACTTTTTTATTAATTTATATTTTTAAAGTAATTATATAATGTTTTTATCGGTTTTTGCTCGATAAGTCCTTAAATAATGTTAAAGTCGTTTACTTTCGTTTACTATAATAAATTATTTCTCTATATGTCAACGGGGAACTTAAGGGAAAAAAATTCACTGTCCACGCTACAACAAGAAAGCAAGGAAATGAGAGAAAAGGTTTTAATTCGTTAGAAATTTTCATTCCGTACGCAGTACTATTTTCAAATAGTTTATTCACTTTTTGATCCTCTTGTAATATTGGCCTCAAAAACTGTAAATATGCTTAGTTTGTGTCTTTGCACAGAAAAATGCTAAAAAAGGCTAAATTATATTAAGATAACGCTAAAAAGGCTAGCTTGAGGCTAAAACCGCATTTTTAGCCGTTAATAGGCAAAAATGGCAACACTAACTATTAGCAGCAATTTATACTATTATATAAAATTGAAGTGCAAATTTTTGTCACAAATCATTCCGATGCCATGCATTGCTTGATCGTTTTATTTTACGCTTTGTGTTTGTGTTGCAAGATTTCTCTCTTCTCTTCTCTTCTCTTCTCTTCTCTTCTCTTCTCTTCTCTTCTCTTCTCTTCTCTTCTCTTCTCTTCTCTTCTCTTCTCTTCTCTTCTCTTCTCTTCTCTTCTCTTCTTCTCGTATCTTTTTATACTCAGCTGGTACAGCACAACACAAAAATTTTGTTGTTCTTGTGTGTTTAAACATGTGCGCTGGTGATTTTGTAGTGATGTAAAAATACTTCAAATTGAATAAATCGATGAATTTTGTATAAATTTCAATTAAATAAATCTTGCTCGATATAGAATTAGCTAAATTTTTCTATGCTACGACATAATGGGACATTTGATACAAAATATGTCCACAAATTGATCTCAAAAAGAAAAAAAAAGAAAAATTTGATGAAATTTTTAATTGTTTCATCATACAGATGAAGGTTTTTACATTATAGAGAGACAATAGGGAAATCACATATTTGAAAGTAAAAAAAAAAAAAAATTGAAATTGAAACACATCAGATTGCTTGTATATAGTTTCCAATAAATAACTTTTTTTTTTTTTAATTAAATGAAACTTTTTAATTTTTTGAATTGATCCGTTAATTCGTTCCAATAAAAAGAAAAATTAATATATTTTAAAAAATATACATATTTTATTTCGAAATACATTCAGAGTTGAACAAAAAGCGTATAGAACTTAGTTCCTGACCGGGGTCCCCCGACCACAATACTTTGTATATATATTTTTTTTTTGCTAGTTATACAAAGTGGAAAATTAAAAAAAAATCAATATTTGTCATTCGGACATGTAGTAAAACAACTTTATCTTCAAAACCGCTAGTCTTGCTAGTCTTTCAAAAAAAAAAAAAAAACAAATGTTGACGACATATTTTAAAGGTCTTGAATTGGTCTTCTTTGTTGTGTACAGTTTTACAAACACTTTTAGCAAAAGTTGTATTTTTTTGCCACTAAAAATTTCATTCACATTTTCCAAGGTCAGCAACACTATTTTTTTTTTTGGCATTTTGAAAATATTGCTGTAGTAAAGCATTCATACTTTATACATGCTCAAAATTTTTTGTGGAGAATCAATGCTTACAATTTTAAACGAGTTTTTCAGAAACTTTCTATACAAGTATTGCAAACAAAATACTTTCATTTTTAATTAAAAATGGGTTTCTTAAATTTTCTTTTTTACTTCGTACGGTATTTTATAATTTTGAAAGCTAGAATATAGCTTCCACAGCTTTTCCTTTATCAAAGAATAAAAGAAAAAAAAATTAATTTTTTTTAAAAATTAAAAATTAATTTGTCAGTGGCAAAAATACATCAATGTATTTGTTTGATTCGATGCATCCAAATGTACATCGATATTTTTCAATACATCGGAGGAAATACATCGATGCATCGATTTTGAATTGATTACTAATACTGAGCTTGTTATGTTTCCATATAATCTAATTATGGAATCCATATAAATCATACAAATTTTAATTGTTAAGTCATCAAATATTATTCCTTAATATTTAGAGATTTTTAGAAAATGGGTATTCAATGTACTAGAAATATCAGTTTTTTTTTTAAAAAACATCGATGCATTGGTACATCGATGTGATTATTTATACATCGAGTGGAAATTTTTCGATGCATCGAAGCAAAACGTCGATACTGGTATTTTCGATGCATTGATTTTCCTAAAATTCCTAGCTCGAAACTACTATTGATTATCAAACTACCCGGTTAAGGTCCAAATACCCGAGCTTTCGAGCTGCCCGGGCTTTTTTTCGAGTGCAATGCTAGTAAAAAATCAAGAGCCCTAGTAGTTTAGGACTGCCATACGTCCCGGTTTTCCCGGACATGTCCAGGTGCTTAGGTTGGTGTCCCGGAGCACAGTAAAAAATGTCCCAGTTAAAAATATTGAAGGAAAAATCCAAAGTGTATTAACAAAATTGAACGAATTTTTAACAAATACATGTTAATGTAACATCACATTTCTAGTTGGTGTATATAAGATATATAAATTATACTATGCGTACCTGTGAACTATTTTTATTTCGATTTTTGTTCTTTTTTTAATAAACGACGATTTGTAATGTAAAAATTGTGTATTTGTTTCTTGGGGAATAATATGGAAAAAATGTGCAAAGTAGACCTATAGCAGCCCTATATTAAATACATACAGCTGTATTATTTATTACTAGCAGGACCCAGTTGTCCACAGCTTCACCACGGACGTTCCAGCAACCATACTTTTTTTATTAGTAGGTGGTGAAAGGGGGTGTGGCAAACATGCTCGAAAACAATCTACTGCCAAAATTTCAGCGCAATCGGACCAGAAGTTTTTGAGTCTTAATGATTTCTTAAAAGTGGGTGTTATTATAGTGCCACCACGCCTATTTTTAGTGCAGTTGCCGACGTTGAGCATACAAGCTTAATTACCAAAGTTCGGTCATATACAATCAAACTCGTCTGAAATATATCATTTTCATTGATTTGTGGGCGGTAAAAGAAGGCGTGGGAACCCAGTTTTGGTACAAATGTTGGAAGTAACCATATAAAATAAATCACTGAATTTTAATCTCAAACAATCGAAACAGTCAGAACTATTGCACTTTTATTGATTTATGGGCGGTAAAATAGGGCATGGTTAAAACTAAGTATGCGAAAAACTAATTT
>OU612046.1:61890425-61927889 GCA_914767935.1 Coremacera marginata
AATAATAATAATAATAATAATAATAATAATAATAATAATAATAATAATAATAATAATAATAATAATAATAATAATAATAATAATAATAATAATAATAATAAAAAAAATAATAATAATAATAATAATAATAATAATAATAATAATAATAATAATAATAATAATAATAATAATAATAATAATAATAATAATAATAATAATAGTAATAATAATAATAATAATAATAATAATAATAATAATAATAATAATAATAATAATAATAATAATAATAATAATAATAATTAATAATAATAATAATATAATAATAATAATAATAATAATAATAATAATAATAATAATAATAATAATAATAATAATAATAATAATAATAATAATATTAATAATAATAATAATAATAATAATAATAATAATAATAATAATAATAATAATAATAATAATAATAATAATAATAATAATAATAATAATAAATAATAATAATAATAATAATAATAATAATAATAATAATAATAATAATAATAATAATAACAAAAATAATAATAATAATTATAATAATAATAATAATAATAATAATAATAATAATTATAATAATACTAATAATAATAATAATAATAATAATAATAATAATAATTATAATAATAATAATAATAATAATAATAAGTATAATAATAATAATAATAATAATAATAATAATAATAATAATAAGTATAATAATATAATAATAATAATAATAATAATAATAATAATAATAATAATAATAATAATATAATAATAATAATAATAATAATAATAATAATAATAATAATAATAATAATAATAATAATAATAATAATAATAATAATAATAATAATAATAATAATAATAATAATAATAATAATAATAATAATAATAATAATAATAATAATAATAATAATAATAATAATAATAAAAATAATAATAATAATAATAATAATAATAATAATAATAATAATAATAATAATAATAATAATAATAATAATAATAATAATAATAATAATAATAATAATAGTAATAATAATAATAATAATAATAATAATAATAATAATAATAATAATAATAATAATAATAATAATAATAATAATAATAATAATAATAATAATAATAATAATAATAATAATAATAATAATAATAATAATAATAATAATAATAATAATAATAATAATAATAATAATAATAATAATAATAATAATAATAATAATAATAAAAATAATAATAATAATAATAATAATAATAATAATAATAATAATAATAATAATCATAATAATAATAATAATAATAATAATAATGATAATAATAATAATAATAATAATGATAATAATAATAATTAGAGCCTTCGAACACAATTATAATTAGAGCCTTCGAACCATAATAATAATGATAATAATAATCGAACCTTAATAACCATAATAATAATGATAATAATAATTATTAGAGCCTTCGAACCACAAGAGTAAAATCAAAATTTTTTAAAAGTTTTAAAATTTTACCATATTCAAACTGCATTATTATTTTTTTTTCCATTTTGGTAGAATTTTTAAAAGTTATAAATTGTTTTTAAATAAATTTACGCAAATTTCATGAAAAAATGTTATATATGACTTCCAAATGACCAAAAAAATTGGCAAAACTTCTGTATTATGTACATGAAAATAAAGTTTGGACATTTGTCTTTCGAAATAATGACTCAAAGTCTAAGAAAAATATCTGTTATTGACCAACTTCTTTTTGAAAACCCGGATTTTTAGGAAAACACCAATTGGGAGGAGCCCAGCGAGAAATAAGAATTCTATTCAAATTGATGAAACCAGGCGCTTGACGGTGCGCGCTAAATACGCTAATAGAAATATTTCTGATTCAAATTTAAAAAAAGCCTCTTAGCCGCTTAGTCTCTGCTAAGCTTATGCTAAAAATATTTTTAGAGCTGGCACTAATTAGAGAAGGACATGTAGACTTTTGTCCTTCACTGTGTATAGCGAAATTAATTTTGCAATCAATTTCATTCACAAACTTAAAAAAAAATTTAAAAGTGTTACACAAACTTATTTCAATTAATAATATATTTAATATATTATATTTTAAATGTAATGGTAACTTTTTTTACTTTTTTCGTTCTCTACTTTATAATATTTTTGACAAGTTATGTTCTCCAAACGCACTCTTACTACTACTTTGGTAATTGTATCATGGGCTAACTTTCAATAAAAATACAAACAACATTCATTGCGTATGAATTTCTAGTCCACCAACAAAATACACATGCTAAAACAATTCTTAGCGGTCGCACAAAGTAGCGATTCTCAGAGAGTGGTTTTTGTTGCGTTTGCATGCATTTGTTGTTGTTTAAGCAGGTTTGAAAATGTCCTGACCATAGAGAGTGGCTTGTGTTGTTGCTGTTTCTACATTCTTTTGTTCTTGCGCTAAGCGTAAATGCAAAGCTGTTAGAAAAAAATCGTAGCTGACGCTTGTTAAGTCTTCATTACACTCCTGTAAATAAAGCAAAAAGAGGCTAAAGCTTCAATAAAACCTAGTTCTTATCATATTATCACTTTACTTCTTGTTAGAAAGCACGTTATACTGCTGAGTCGACTGAAGTCCTTATCAGTGCTTAAGCCTTAAAATTTGAAAAAACTATTTAACATTTTTTTTTTATTGCAAATAATGTAAGAACTATTTTTTACCTTTCAGGTGAAAGATTTCAGGTGCTGCACCAATCTCTGTCTACACGCAGAGAAAAAAAATATGTTTATATATGTTTGGTTTCAAAAACAAAATATTCAAAGTTAACCACCTAATGATTAGGAACTTTCCTTCAATAGCATTATTTTTCGATGCAAGAAAATATTAGTTGTGTCCACCATTAATATAATTGCCCTAGCTAAAAAACTAACGTCTACATTAATATGCTTGTGACAAATTGAATTGTGTGTTTCTACCCAATAAAAATATATTTGCATCATTTTTAAACTCAAAAAGAACAGAACTCTGCAAATTTAAAACAAACAGAACTCCTTTCTTTTACGTGTTTCGCCTAGACATACATACTCGTATATCTGTTTCTTTTGCACTTGCACGAAAAATAGCGGAAATCTTGTTGCTTTATGCGCTTGCTTTTAACAGTTGCCAAGTCTTGGTGTCATTTTAAGTTTCAAGCAGCAGCGCCAAACGTGTTGAAAAGTTTAGCTCTTGTGAAATGTGTTTCTGAAAATGTTTGTTTAAATTAAAAGTGTTTGTGTTTTCAAATTAATAAAATAAAAAACAAAATAAAAGAAAAATAAGGCGGTTCAGCATTAAAAATAGGTGAGTTTTGAAGCAACTTCGCTGGCAAAGTTGGTGCCCCGCTAGAAAAGTAAATATAGTATATGTGAATCCAACCATATTATGTTAACTAGAAAATGTGTGCTTATAAAAATTATTGTAATGTTTGATAAACATAATATGGTTACATCTCAACATAATTAAATACGAGACAAACTAATTACTGTTTTCTAAACATATTTTGTTTGCTTCAAACCAAAAATTACTTCTAAGCAAATATTTTGTAATCACAGTGAAAAACTTTTGGCATTTATTTTGCTAAAATATGTTTCCAAGTAAATATAGTGTAATCATCTGTGAATAAATTATGTTGTTCTTAATTATCGTTTTGAAAACAATTTTTTGACTGCAATTAAATTATGTATTCTCCAATTAATATATATTTGTTCGTGAATATTAAATGTTTTTCTTGACTAAATTATATTTCCAAGCGAACAAATAGTAATAGACTAATCTTTGTTATAGATCTCAATCCATTTATAATTACAATATATTTATATGAAGACATATTTTTTTTTTAAACAAATTATATTGTTTTTTAAATTCAAACAACAAGTACTAAGGTACAATTAAATAATGTTAACATGCAAATATATATATAAAGAAAAATGTAATTAGTTAATCATATTATATGTGGAACCAATTATGATTACTTGTTTCCAAGAAACATGCAGAAACATACAATATTATACTTCCTGCAAATTAAGTTTGGGAAGGCCTATTATTTTTCAGCGTGTACTTGAGAAAATTGGAGCACAGATTAGTAGAAAAGAAGGGTCAATAAATTGAAAGTTGTGTTCAAGTTCAAGTGTGCAGAAAAAATATCTATTTAACCTAAGCTGATATCAATATAGATGCGCATGCATTTTTTTTCTACTGTACATTATGTTTTGTATTTTGTGTATTATGTTTGTATTAACCGAAAATAAGAGCCCCAAATTGTTAAAAAAAATTTTAGAACAATAATTTTTATCAATAAATCATCAAAGTTTTTCAGAAAAAAGTTATATAAGTATAGTTATAGTGTTCCCACTTCTGAAAATTTGAATCATCATAATCTTATAGTAAGTCTTATATTTATCGTATTCTTTTTAATATTTTCAAACTTTAATATCATCATCGAATCTAATATAACAATGTTAAGTATTTTATCGAAAAGCTTCTGTTTTTGATGGAGACTAAAGGCGTGTGTCAATTGTGTCTAGTTTAAATGACTTTAATATTGAAATGTTGGCATTTTGACAATACTAAACGTTTTGGAAAATATCAACAATATTTTACAATAGATTGTTATATTTTGATAAACCTGAATTATTTTAACTTATTTGCGAAATTTATGACATTGATTTACTTAATAAGTTGTTCAACACTTATCAGTTGTTGTTGTTCGTGGTTGTGGTTCCTTGTTTAAATAGTTAATACTAAGATTTAAAAGATATAAAAAATGTTATCAATGCTTTTGACAAGCAAGCACATTTTTTTAAGAGTGGAGATGTAGTATATAAGTGGTAGGTATGCGAATTTTTGGCATTATTTCATTCATGTTTGTGAAAGAAATGAACTTTTCAGTCGTCTTAACTTTAGGAGTGGTAGCTGTCGGTAGGTTTTTGAAAAAATTTAAATTTTTTTAAGTTTTTCCATTTTTTACAATGCGAAAAATTTATAGCACTTGGTGCCCCAGTCGAAGAAAAGGAGCCGAACCGTATCAACGGTGAGAATGGTTGGTATGTGCCACAAATTGATGGGTCTTTTGAGTGGATGTCAGTGGAAGAAGCAGATGTTGTGCAGCAGGCACAAGAGTATATGAATAGAAAACGTGTCTCAACTATTGTGGACTATTATCTTTTTACTCAAGCGAATCCAACTATGCCACAGAAAATCGAAGCTACCATGGAATCCATTCAGATGTGGTCAAACTTCGACAAGGATCATCCAACTAAGTGCGTTTAAAAATTTATATTTTATTTATAAATACTAAACATTATCTATTTTTGTTCTAAGGTTTGTCATACATGGGTGGGGCGGCAGTTGGGGCGATGAAATAAACGTTAAAATACGTGAGGCCTGGTTGTCGAAAGGTCAGTGCAATGTTATCATTGTCGACTGGAGCTCTCGTGCACAGACCATTAACTATCCCAGCTCTGTGAGCTATGTACCCGATGTGGGTAAAATAGTTGCTGAATTTGTTGATTTTCTCAACTCGAATTTCGGACTACCATTTGACACTTTGACTATTATCGGCCACAGTTTGGGTGCCCATGTAGCCGGCTATGCCGGTAAAAATGTTAAAAATGGACGTGTACATACAATTATTGGTCTGGACCCAGCACTGCCTTTGTTCAGTTATGAGAAGTCAAATAAGCGTCTGTCATTTGACGATGCTCTATATGTTGAATCGATTCAGACTAATGGCGGCAAATTGGGTTTCCTAATGCCCATCGGTAAGGGTGCCTTTTACCCGAACGGCGGCAAATCACAACCCGGTTGTGGACTCGATCTTACTGGCTCTTGCGCACACTCACGTTCATATTTGTATTACGCGGAAGCTGTGAGTAAGAACGATTTTCCTTCCATGAAGTGTCCGAATTATGAAGATGCCGTTAGCAAAGATTGTGGTGCCACATTTAGTTCAGTGCGCATGGGTGCTACGACAAATGCTTACATGGCAAGCGGAGACTTCTATGTGCCAGTGAAAAAGAAGACACCATATGGAATGGGTTCCTGAAGCAAGATCATGCCAATGTTATGGACTGTTGAATAAAAACTTTCTGCTGATTTATGCAATGATAATGAAGTGCTTATTACAGGGTGTACAGGGTACTTAAACAATAGTTGTTCTGATCGAACTTTTTGCAATGAAAGGGAAAAAATAAATAGAATATAACAAGTACGCTGGTTTTGAATATTCTACTTATTTGAAAAAAAAATATTTGCAAAATAGACAGCTAATGTTTCTACACATTTTTAAGCTTCTAAAAATTATCAACGGTCTTCTAAAAACTATCTTGAGCGCCTATGATACTCATATTAGAAACCGACCATGTTCCTAACCATTTTTATAAATGTTAAGTGTATTTTTAAAGACCTTGCTTTGGAATTTTCTACTGAAAGATTATTGTGTGAATCAGTGGCGTAGATAGCTTTTGATTCTTGGGGTGGGTCAAAAAAAAAAAAAAGAGAATTACCTAAAGTAAATTTTTTTTAATACCTGACTACTTTGTTTCAACATCGAAAAAGTATGAAAGAAGACGCAATGGCTTGTTAAATATGTATTTATATTTACATATATATCGATGGTTAAGCCCACAAAAGTCATAAGTGCTATTTTGACGAAAATAGGTTAACTGCATTTTCCAACTCGTCAAGTTATAATCTATATTGTGCAAAACTATATGAAGTGAAATATCATTGTAAGATTATCAGTACAAGGCTCAAATAATTTTTTTGCACTAAAATGTTTGAAATTCAAAAACAAAATCAGCATTGCTGAACATTTTAAATTTTTCACTGATCACTTTTTTGAGCCGAACCAGCTATTTTTAACCGTTTATTTCGGTTGTAGTTGAAAAAAAGCGACAATTTTTTTCAGTATAACATATGCTAAGTTAAGTATGTTAAGTTAAGTATGTATAAAACGTCTGCTTTCGGCTTTGTTCATATATTGTTTGATTTAAAACGAGAGAGACAATGGTGCGGTGGTAGCTTTTTGAACTTGTAACCATATGGTGCGCGGTTCAATGCGAGCACGGAGCACGAAAATTCAATTGATCCTTAGCCCATTCCAGCCTTATGGAGTGAAACTTCACCCCTTCATAAATATTTTTTTTTTCCTTTAACGTTCAAGACTAAATGGTCGGAGCTTTTTGTTTGAAATTTTGTGGAGTGAGAGATAATGAATTTGACTTCAATTTTTTCTTGAATCATGTGAATATTTGCATTTAGTTGCTCTTACCCATGTAAGATGTAAGATGATGTTTTTTAGTATTCTCCAACATTTTAAAATTCTAAAAAAATAGATTTTTGAATTTCCAGTAGTTTTCTCCGGAACATGTAGTTTGTTAAGCAATCTATATTTTGTAAAATTTTGGTACAGTTGGAGTATTCATGTGTGTTTTATAAACGATTTACTTGAAAGGCAATTCACAATTCTGTTTTATTTTATTCTGGTGCAAATAAATATAGTTTTTTATTGATAAAGCTTTTTTTAAACATTTTATAATAACTTTTACATAAGTGTGCTGTTTTTTATTGATGGAGCTTCGCTATTATGGATTTTGTGTGGTGATTTTTGGATTTAATTGCTTGGGCTGTGATTGACTGCTTGAACGACTCTACAAAAGATCGAGACTGTATTAAGGAGTACTTTTGATAAGTCATCATTCGAGTTATGTAATGGTGCCTTTGATATATAGTAAAGATTCTTTAATGCAGGTATGTGTAAAATAATTGTTTTTCCCTCTTTGAAATTCATTGTATGAACTCTGATAACGCACTACACAGTTTGAAATGTTGACGCCCTTCGGTCAAAATTTGGCAAAAGGTTAACTATGTTTGTGGAATCGTTTCTATATAGTTCCGTATTGGTTACATCGTCAAGGAAAGCAACTAAATAACTTTTCATAACCTATGTTCCGAGACTCTTAGTACGATAACCTAAGCTGATGTAGTTTATGCCTAGTGTGGGTGAATTGTACTGAAGAGCATTAACCAGAACTAGGTAATTATTTTCATAGGGATGGTTGTCCTTGTATATTTTGTGATGTTAAATACAGTGTTGTGGGGTACTCGATTATAGTTCCATTTTGGCTATATCGCCAAAGAAAGCAACTAAATAACGTTTCAGAGCCTATTTCTCCAAACTCTTAATACGGATGAAAGGCCTTGCAATTTGTATTTTTATACGAAAGCTTGGTAATTATGCGTATTTGAGAGCATAATCCAGATCTAGCTTATGTCTTCACAGGATAGAAATTCTTTAAAAATTGTCTGCCCAAAAAGCTGTTGGGGCGATTGGAGTATGTGACAATTTGATGTATAATGCACACATAGATTCGGAAAGTTAAGGATCGTTAAGGAACATTTATGTAGATATCACTCAAGTTATGCAATGATACCTACTAACACAATTAAGAAGTCTTAACTGCTAATAAATCAGTTTATCATTCTTATTTTGTTCAAAATTTGTTAGGATAGCTTAGGGCTAATGCAATGATTTGCCACACATTATTGTTTTACAACACACTTAAGTGTTGCCACACAGTGAAGACAATGTTAACCGTTAACGAAAAAAAAGTTAAAATAAGAAAAATAAATGTTTGGACAATAATAATAAAAGCCCTGTTTGCTTTCAATGTACAGAATTTTGGCACACCCGATGCCGGACGGGTGAAATTTGACACCTAAAATGCGTTTTATTTCTATTCTAGATATCCCTCACTAAAATATATGAATATGAACAAAATCGACCAGCGGGAACTATGTGCAGGCAACAATGTGTTAACAGGTTTTTTGACAATTTCTTCTTTTAAATATTTTTAAATAAAAAATATAAATCAAAAAAATAAAACACCACAGTCTGTCGTCTGTGCTGTGAGAATCGAAACTGTCCAGGAGAAAATGTCATACCTGATCAGGCTGGAATTCAAGCCTGACAGGCACGAACGAGTCCTGACCTCTCATTTAAAACACCTCTTTTTTTTCTAACAAGTGTCCGCCTTTTCAGACCTGAAATTTTGTATAACTTTTTTTATTTATTTATTAATGATTTCTAGTCTGAACATCAATTTTTATTTAAAACTCAGATATGAAATCCGGTCAAAATAAAAGAGGAGTGATTTTTTGTTTAATTCAATTTTAAAATACGGGTTTGTAAAAAGGAAGCCTGAATAATATATAAATTTCTCCCTTGAAATCTGAACTGAATAATGAAGGCATGATTATGTTTAGAAATTGCGTCCTGAATTCCATTTTGACTATTAGAGGCCTGAGTGAGTTTTCTGCTGGGTCGGACTAGTCAAATCATCAAGTAAAAATAACTTAGCCTCTTAATAACCAATTGACCCCGAAAGTAAAAAAATTTAAAGATCTAGGGATGTATTGCCATGTTTATACTTACTTACTTACTTAGGTGGCCGTAACAGGACCGAAGATTTTGCGAAGAACTTTTCTCTCGAACACCCCCAGAGCGACTGCGCCAGTTTACGAAACTACCCATGCCTCAGCGCCATAAAGCAGCACAGGTAGAACGAGCGTCTTGTAGAGTGTTAGTTTTGTCGATCGAGAGAGGGCTCTGGATCTTAGTTGCTTACTGATCCCATAGTAGCACCTATTAGCAATTATTGTTCTTCGGTTTATCTCCAGGCTGACTTCGTTGTTGTTATTAATGGCGGTGCCAAGGTATACGAACTCCTTGACTACTTCAAAATTATAGCTGACGGATGAAACGTGGGAGTCTAGACGCCGCGCTCCCTTGCTTGTAGACAGCATATACTTTGTTTTACCCTCATTTATCGTCAAACCTACTTTGGCTGATTTCTTTTCGATAGCGGCGAAAGCAGCGGTAACAGCTCTCTTGGTTCTGCCGACAATATTAATATCATCAGCGTTCGCAAGGAGATGGACACCTTTATAGAAAATGGTGCCATTACGATGCACACCGGCTTTTCGTACGATCCCCTCCATGATGATGTTGAAGAGATCGCAAGACAGTGGATCGCCTTGCCTGAAACCTCTTTCGGTATTGAAGGTTTCGGAGAGGTCATTTCCTACCTTGACGGAGCTGCGTGTGTTGCTCAACGTCATTCTGCAAAGTTTAATCAACTTTGTAGGTATACCGAACTCAGACATTGTTGCGGAGAGGAAATCCCTTCTGGGGCTATTGAACGCAGTTTTTAAATCGACAAAGAGATGGTGTGTGTCAATTTGATTTTCGTGGGTTTTCTCCAGGATTTTTCGTAGCGTGAAAATCTGGTCTATGTGGACTTTCGTGCTCAAAAGCCACACTGATAGAGTCCATTCAGTGTTTTTGTAATCGGCTTTAATCTTTCACACAGTACGCTTGAGAGAACCTTATTTGCGATGGAAATAAGACTGATACCTCTATAACTGGCGCAGATTGTTGGGTCACCTTTTTTAAGTATAGGGCACAGATGATTGCAGCATTAACAAGTACGCCTGCCTTGTAGGCCTCAGTACTTGGGTCTAAGGACCGAGAGTTTAAGTTCATGGAAAGGACGACCAGCACTTATGTGTTCACCCCATCTCGGACCCGTTTGTGGCATGCTGTGCACAAACACACGGTCATCCGGCAAGTCTAGCACGAACTGGAAACCTTTCCACAGACAATAAGCATCACCCAGTGCCCTACCATTGAAAGCACTACGACTCCAACATATCATACAATGTATAACCATGGAACCGCAAAGCTTCCAATAGCAGTACTAGTTTAACTACCAGTAGTGACGTATTTTCATTGTCATCTACTGGTTAAGACGAAACCTACCCAATCTTTTGCATACTAAGCAGGTATGCCAGCCCGGTCGTACTATTGCGCGACCCCGCCGGTCAATCTAGACCTGTATATATATATATATACAACCACCACAGCCAGCACGAGTCTCCCCGAAGGGCCAACCCATGATAGTCACCTGGGCAACTCGGTCCCGTCAAAGAAGCTTCACAACATCCCAGCAAGGAGACAAAAAACTCATATGAGTTTTTGTA
Organism: Coremacera marginata; assembly: GCA_914767935.1. Lineage (NCBI taxonomy): Eukaryota > Metazoa > Arthropoda > Insecta > Diptera > Sciomyzidae > Coremacera > Coremacera marginata. Next base: position 61,901,475 of record OU612046.1, read on the forward strand.
TTTGGCCGTGTCCAATTTGAGCACTTAATTATGCTTGACCGGCAACTTCAATCCAGGCATGAAACTTATATTCACTTACCATGGAAGAAGTGCCATTGCCCCTGTTTACACCACAAGCAAAACATCGAATATATGTGTTTTACACATCGCATACACCTCAATTCAATTCACCCAATTTTAAAACTCTCAGATGCCTCCTTGCCATGGATAGATAGGGTCGTCCTCTTTGACGACTATCCCCGTGCTAGCAAGTTTTTTAGGTCTATTGCTATACCTTCGCAGACTTGTTTCATATCGATATACCGAATATGACCTGCTACCAAGATGGGCGCCACCCCGAGTTCTTGGTTGGCTCTAAACTTTTACGGTATGGGACGTATCCCATTACCAACCCTCCTCCTTAACAGTATAGGGCACAGTACGCTGAAGTTCCAATCGTCGGGCATGCTTTCTGCTAGCCATATTTTGCTGATAAGCTGATGCATGCGTCTTATCAATTCATTGCCGCCGGTTTTAAACAATTCAGCTGACAGGCCGTCAGCACCCACTGCTTTATTGTTTTTGAGTCGTTGGATAGCAACTCGAACCTCTTCATGGCTAGATGGTGATACTTCAACTCCGTCATCGTTGATTGGTGGCACTGAACTGCGCTCTCCATGGGCGGCAATGGTGGAATCGTCGCCAGTAAGTAAATTGGAGAAGTGCTGTCTCCACAATCTCAGCACACACTGTGTATCCGTATTCAGATGCCATATTAATAATATTGTAAAAATTATGAGAGGTGTAGTTTGAAGAATCACGAAATTTCTGTTTAAATCCTCAAAAACTGAGACAGCTCAAAGAAACAACTGTAATTTTGTTGGAATTGTTTTATAGTCTCATGTTTAATTATTAAATGAATATTGAAATGAGTTTTAAATAAACTTTGTCAACGATTTCATATGTTAAATTTTTGTTTTCCGCAGTAGTAACCGCAGATGACATAGTAAAACGGGTCATATAAGACCCTAACAACAAGTCATATTAGAGCTTAGTAAATTTTATGTGGGCAGCTAAGAAAAAAATAGTTTACAATCTGAGGATAAGTTTTGGTTAAAAAAATCCAAAACATAAACTTTTTATTGTATTATTTATTAACTCTCAATATTGGTTTTTCTTGTTGTTAGATGGTAAGGGTAATTTTTTTGCAAGGAAATACTTGACCAAGCTGATTTAAAACCAATTCTTTATATAATATAACTCACGTTAATCGTAAACGAAGAAATATGTTGAGTGATGTCTTGTTTAAAAACCTGCTACTTTTAAAATATATTATAACATATCTTTTATTTTAACCCGTTCATGTCGTATCAAGAAAAAGTACACTGACGATGAGCAAGACACAAGAAGCAATAGATTTTTCAATGGAAAATAGAATTGCTTCTCGCGCCTTGCCTATCGTTGGTGTGCGTTTTTGTGACATAAAATGAAGCTGATAATCTCTTTTTAAAAACGTAAAAATGTATACAAAAACATATGATTGCATGAAATATTTAATAATTAGTTTTATGTTACTATACGTAATTGTATATTATTATTATTATTATTATTATTATTATTATTATTATTATTATTATTATTATTATTATTATTATTATTATTATTATTATTATTATTATTATTATTATTATTATTATTATTATTATTATTATTATAATTATTATTATTTATTTGAATGCTAAGCATAAATTTTATAAAAATGTAAAATTGTCAGAATTTCAGGTATATACAGTTGCAATCCGGTTAGCTTATTAGTAGTAAATAGAATGATTGATTAGAGCGGTGCTCCCATATGGCAGGCTTGACGGACGAGGTCTTGCTCTAGATAATCAAAATATATCAATAGCGTGTATATCTGTATAAATATGGATTAGAGCACAGCTCACACATGCAAGCCTAGTCGTACGGCGTCAAACTGGCATATGACAGGCGAGACGGACGTGGTCTCGCTCTGGATAATCATATTAAACTACACAGCTCGATTGTATAAGTTGTTGCCACACATCACAGGAAAATATTAAGTATCCTTGGAAAGCATGATCCAGATTAGTATATAATCTAAAATATTAAATTTAATTGAGTAAACGAATTCATTTAAAGAAATTGCATCTGAAACAAAATTAAAGTCCCCACAAGCGCTTCTAAGTGGTTCGTTTTGCAAGCAATTAGTTCTACAAAAGTTCATGTAAAGTAACTCAAAAGATCTTCTAGGTCGGAGAGGAATATTAAAGTAAAGTTTGCTCAGTATATATTGACTGTCTACATATCCATGTAAAAGTTTGAAAATCCAAGTAGCATTTAGCATAATTCTCCGATTATTTAAAGTAGGAAGATTTAAAAGTTGCAGACGATATTCATAAGGTGGTAGGTGATAATTAAAATTGCAGTAAAGATGGTTTAAGCAGAACAAAAGAAACTTTTTCTGAACTGATTCTATGTCGTCAATGTAACAACTATATCGAGGGCACCAAGCAATTGACGCCAAAAAACGCACTAGAGATTTGAATAAGGTTTTTGTTATATAGGGATCATTAAACTCTTTTGCCCATCGTTTAATAAAACCTAAAGTACTATTTGCTCGATTTATAATTTTATTAATATGAATATATATGAAAGCGAAGTTTAGTATCCACAGTTGCTCCAAGATCATGAAAGACATCTAAAGACTCTAATATATGGTCATACATTTTATAAATACATGTGACAGGAGATTTTCGAGTGAAGGGCATGTGCTTGCATTTCTTCATGTTAAGATTCATACGATTCACGTTGCACCAGCTATAAAGATGGTATATGTCAGCTTGCAAGAGAACGGCATCATTAGCATTTTTGAAAGGAAGAAATAGTTTCACGTCGTCTGCGTACATTAAAATACTCGAATGCTTTATGACAGATGGCAAATCATTTATAAACAGTAAATAAAGAAGAGGCCCGAGGTGGCTTCCTTGAGGTACACCAGAAGTGACAGGAAACTCTTGAGATTTCACAAGTTTAAAAAGAACACTTTGTGTTCTATTGCATAAATAATATTCAATCCATCTTACAAGTGTTGTGGGAAATCCAGCAAGAGATAGCTTTAAGACTAAGAGTTTATGATTAATAACGTCAAAAGCTTTACTAAAATCTGTGTATATAACATCAGTCTGTAAACCTTTTCCAAAATTCTCAATGGTTTTGGAAGTAAATTCGAATAGGTTTGTAACCGTAGATTTTCCAGAAACGAATCCATGTTGGAGTGGAGACAATAAAGATTTAACACTATGTGATCATTGTGAAGTAATGATTGCTTCGAAAAGCTTCGGCAAACCGCTTAATTTTGCAATTCCACGATAGTTATCGATTAAAGACCTGTTACCAGACTTGTGCAATGGAATAATAAAAGACGACTTCCAGGCAACTGGAAAATAGCAAGATTTTAATGAAGAAGAAAAAAACAAAGTGATTGGAATTAATAATTCATCACAGCAATATTTTAAGAGCTATTAAGTATGATAAAACCGTGTTAGTATCAATTATTGGGAGACAAATATCCCCAGATTGATCGCTAAGTAGATAGCTTAGATTATCATAGGATGTAGATGAATATGTCGCTTTGAAAAAGTCAACGAAAAAATTACAAGTGCTATTCTCGCTATCCGATTCAAAAGTTTTATATTTCATAAAAGAAGGATAGGAATCAGTCTTGCGTTTTGTGTTGACAAAGTTCCAGAATGATTTTGCGTCTGATTTGATGTTAAATTTAACTTTTATTAAAAAAATATCGTAAGATTGCTTGCATAATTGACGATACTTGTACTTAATAGAGATATAAGAACCAAAATCTGTAATGCTATGGGTTTATTTTAATTTTTTATAATTTTTTATAATGTATATGTATTAAAATGAGAAATTTTGGGTTTTTGTACTCTATTTTTAATTTTTTTTTTGTAAATCTAAGCAAAAATATATTACTTTTTCGTAACTAAATACTCTAATTTTTTTAAGTAATAAGTAATATAATTTTATTACTTAAAAGAGTCGGTAATATGTAATAAGTAACATATTACTTTCGAAAGTAATATGTCACAACACTGTTCGCCTCTGGATATCTTTAACCAGTGGATATTTTCTGGTTTGTTGGTACCTGAAACTGCTGAAAATCTAGTACTTTATCCGCTGGTTAAAGATATCCAGAGATGAACAATTCTGCTCTGAGTGTAGAGAAAAGCTTTTAAAGCTCTGCAAAGAACCATCCCAGCACACTAGTTATGTGTTGTTATTTTTTCTTATCTTGTATCAGTTTCGCTCTCTAAGGCCGCGCGCATAGTAAAGTATATGAGCGTTTCGTTGCTGTGCTGTATACAAAGCGTTTTGCTTGCAAAAAAAACTGTCCGTATCGTCAATTAAATGCATCTCCTTAGGGGCAGCAAAACCCTATTTTTTAGAAACTTCAGCAATTATGGCACAAGTCACACTGCAACCCGTCGTATGCCTAATATACATGTAAAATAGTGTGCGATGATCCAGCCGATAAACCAAGCTCACCAGCTATATTCACGGTCACACGACGATTTTCGAGCACAATTATCTTTACGTTTTTGACAATTTCATCGTTTAATGAAGTTCTTGAGCTATTAGGCTGAGACAAGTTGTCAAGTTTGTTTTCTGCAACATTTTCAATGTATCCGAACAAGAAGTTCCGTTGGTAAAACTCAATATCAAACACACTGTATGCTTATCTTGTCTTTGTTTCCGTTACTAAATTTGCAGGTGAACTTACTTACAAAGCAATAAGAAAGAAACGCCCAAGCCTTTAACAGTGTTACCAGTCTTCAAAAAAAAAAATAATTGGCTTTATGACAACCGTTGTTGTTTCACTCGCACAGTCCGATTCAATTTTGAACCGAATTTATGCTGAGCACGGCAAGTCAGAGACCGGATTTAGTGTTAGGTCAAAGTACCAGGGGTTTTTCTTTTGAAATGTTTTTTGGGGGTCATCATGAGTCATTTAAGCTAAAAATTAAAATCATCGAGCGGGCGCTTTTTGGAATTGAACGGAATTGAAATATTATGTCGAGCTGAGCAAAAAATTGTATCGGTGGGGGCGGGGGTGGGGGCGGGGGAGGGGGTATATTTTCACATTCTTAGGAGCAACAGGATTAGTTAATATTTCACGACTTTGATTTACGTTATTGTTTCTAGCAGAAAAACTACCTTACTTATTTTCATTTGCAAAGGCAATGAAATCCCCTTTCTAACGGTATGTCAACAAGCCCCACCAACTTAATCGTTACCGAGCTGGGCTCGTGTGAAGATGAAACCAATCGGTTGAAACAACATTCAGAATAAAGCTAATTTTAAAATCAAAAACCACCAGTTTTTGTTTTGAAAATTTAAAATTTCCTTAGTTAAAGTAAAATCATATGAAAAACAAAAATATTGACATTTGTCATGAGAAACTACGAATTTTAATTTAAAAATCAAATTTTCTGTTAAATATATGCTTTTCGAGTAAGAGAAAAATAGCTAGTTTGACTTATTGATTCTTTGCCTGCTTATTGACAACAGTTCTATCCTCGACATTGCCGCTTCGATGAGGTTCAAAACCTCATGGCAGCAGAATTTTTTTTCTATGTTTTTTCGACTAGTTTTTTTTTTTAATTTTAATGAAAACAAAAAAAAAATAACCACTTGCTAGTCGATGGCGCGAGCTGCCGCAAAATAATTGTTTTTGTATGTGTATTCGCATGCTATTGTATGTTAGAACAAACGCTCTGTTGACGTAGTATTTTTTTAAGTAAAATAAGCCACTATTCCATAATAGCTGAGCTGGTGCGTAGGAAAATCGACAGACTGCCACGCGAGCGTCCCAGGTTCAATTCCAGCTTGGTAAAATTCAAATTATATATAAAACAATAATAAATATAAATAACTCTTTGCAACTTAATATCAACAAATATGTCAAATTTACGGGAGCACAATACCCACTAGCTTTTTGATGTATTCAGTTTTTAAGAATTTTTTTTTTATTCTAAAATACTCCTTTTTATTTCAAAAATGATTTTGTTTTTTCTTTCAAAGAAACTTTCACTTTGATATAAACAAAAAATTCTTTGGTGCTAAAACAAGTAAAATTTTCTTAGATCTTAGAATGTTTTTTTTTAATGTACTAAATTTCAACATTGAGTGCAAAATTTCTCAGAATTTCACGTAATAAATAAAAAATTTTTGTATAATCAATTTTGCAATTTATTCAATTCCTTTTTCAATGACACAAAAAACATAAACATATCATTATCATTATCATTATCATTATCATTATCATTATCATTATCATTATCATTATCATTATCATTATCATTATCATTATCATTATCATTATCATTATCATTATCATTATCATTATCATTATCATTATCATTATCATTATCATTATCATTATCATTATCATTATCATTATCATTATCATTATCATTATCATTATCATTATCATTATCATTATCATTATCATTATCATTATCATTATCATTATCATTATCATTATCATTATCATTATCATTATCATTATCATTATCATTATCATTATCATTATCATTATCATTATCATTATCATTATCATTATCATTATCATTATCATTATCATTATCATTATCATTATCATTATCATTATCATTATCATTATCATTATCATTATCATTATCATTATCATTATCATTATCATTATCATTATCATTATCATTATCATTATCATTATCATTATCATTATCATTATCATTATCATTATCATTATCATTATCATTATCATTATCATTATCATTATCATTATCATTATCATTATCATTATCATTATCATTATCATTATCATTATCATTATCATTATCATTATCATTATCATTATCATTATCATTATCATTATCATTATCATTATCATTATCATTATCATTATCATTATCATTATCATTATCATTATCATTATCATTATCATTATCATTATCATTATCATTATCATTATCATTATCATTATCATTATCATTATCATTATCATTATCATTATCATTGTCATTGTCATTATCATTATCATTATCATTATCATTATCATAGAAAATAATGATATACAATGATCTTACAATTAGTTATGCATTAGATAATATCATTGTTTTCCAATAAGTCTCGAATCGGTATATCAACAAACCCACCGACTTAACCGTCACTGAGCTGTGCTCATGTAAAAATGAAATAAATTGGGTGAAACTTCTAAATTTCAGTTTTGAGTGCAAACTTCTCAGAAGTTAATCTATTCAATGACACCAAAAACATAAGTATATCTCTTAAAATAAAAAAATAGTTGGTTGTATTAAATAAATTAAACTTATTATAGAAAAAAATGATTATTTGTTTCACGAAATTCTGAGAAATTTCGCAGTCAAAGTTCAAATTTAGTTGTTCAACCGATTGATTACATCTTCACACGAGCCAAGCTGGGAACGGTTAAGTCGGTGGGGTTTATTGATATACCCTTAGAAAGTTGATTTCATTGCCTTTAAAAAATAAGATTTCTGTAAGTTAGTTTTTCTGCAAGAAACAATAACCTGAATATAAGTCGTGAAATATTAATAACCCTGCAGCTCCTTAGAATGTAAAAATAGACCATCCCATCCTATACGACAGGACACACTCTGCATGATTTGTATATTATTGCTTAGTTAAATGCAAAAATTCACCTAATCGTGGATTTTTAAAAAGCACCCGCTCAATGATTTTAGTTTTTAGCAGAAAACATTTCAGAAGAAAAACTCCTGGTACTTTGACCTAAATCTCTCTGAACCGCCATGTGAGCTATCCTGTGGTGAGTTTTAAATGGTAACTGAGCTCGAAAAAAAGTGGCTATCATTAAGATAGGTAAAACTAAGCAAATGTTAAAACCCTTTTTTTCCAATGGGACAATGAGAAAGCAAAAACAAAATACGTAGCTGCAAATCATTGCTGTAGCATACACGAGCAAGAGTAGAATACGAGAGAGTCGCAGAGACTTCAAAAGACCTGTGCATCATAATTGTTGTTGGTCTCAACAAAATAAATTTGTCACTGCTTCAGACAACAAATCTTTTAAACTGCTGCTTGCTTCATATAACACATGCAAAGACATTTATAATTGTTTATTTTGGTCAATATTTCTGTACAGGCTATGTGTTGGTGCGTTCAGCAAAAAAACGATAAAAAAACGCCAATTTTGATATGGCCGAGTTTCGGCCACAGGCGATACTAGTCATAAATAAACTATTAAAGAGTGTTTCTCTTAGGAATTTTTCAAAACTAGTAATCCCGTCTGGCGTTAAAACGCCAAAGCATATCTAGTGATAGGTAATTTTGTTTTTATATTAAATTTTCATAGAAACTTTAATAGGATTTCATAGAAATTTTCTATGTTTCTGTTAAATTGTTAAGTAGCCTTAACTTATTACAGCATTACAATCAAAATCCTTCACATACTTTTAGGCATCACGAAGAAATTTGGCTTGTTTCATAGAAAATTGTTTCAGTTTGTTTTAAAAAATACACAATATTTAAAAAAAGAAAAAATAAGACCTTATTGCACATCTGCAGAGCAAGATCTTTTAATTGCTACCCTATTTATGAAAATTGCGTCTACAGTATAGATTTGATAGTCATCACAAAAAATGCTCTTGCCTAATAATTATATAGATATATAGATAGATAATAGCATACAAAATCTCAAATTTATTTTTAATTCTTTAATGTATGAAATATTATTGAAGCGAAGCTTTTTTCGCCTCGTTCTGTGATTTGCTTGAGTGAAATTTCAACAAAGACACATTTTTGACAGCTTTTTTTCTTAGAAATTGATGTTTCTTTATTTTTTGCGACTATTATAACAAGAAAGTGTAATTTCAATATATTAAAAATATGAACCCGCACCGTTGTGATTAGGAGTTCAATCAGTGGATAGTGCCACTGATCCAAAAGCCTCTGTTAAGATCACAATAATTTTTTAATAGATAGATATTGGCTATTCTACATATAAATACATTTCACATACAATGTTATACTTGCTACAAGATTTCCCCAGCATTGGTGCTTAAATAAAGTACAACTTAAGCTATTTTGCAGCAGATTGAAAAATCTATGCATTAAAAGGATTGCTTATCTTATTTTCTACATATCCAGCAAATTTAGCAGCTATCCAAATATAACAAAAATGTTGCTTTTACTTGTTACATACAAGATGTCATCAGCATCGGCTAATAAAATAATAACTAAATGTAATAAAATTTACTTTATAAGTTTTAATTTACTTTATGTTATATTAAACTTTTTTTTAAAAGCTATTTTATTTAAAAAAAAAACATTAAATTATTAAATCTATGAAAATGCAAAAAAGCTTCGCTTCTCTCGCTTCTTTTAATAAAACAAGAAATGTTTCTTCAAAAAGATTAAATTTTTATTTAAATAATCAGTTTCGGATTCAGTCGAATATAACAAAAAAGGCTTAATTTTGGTTTTGGTTTCGGCTGAAATCTCAATTTTGTTCTTACACTAGTTTTGACTTCAAATAATGAAATTTTTTTATGTGTACAATAGAGTGGACCTAATTTGTGTGGGAAAAATTTCTAAGCACTTTATGGAGCACCCTACGGGCTCAAACTGTTCTAATTGATAAAAAAAAACTGTTCTAAATTGATAAAAGAAAGAGTAAGTTTTTCTCAAGTGACTTAACCTATATTAATCCACTTTGAGCGTTACGTTTTTTGTCATTCGTCTAGTGATAGTTGTGGTTAGGATTGCCAGATTGCAGGTCTATTAAATAGACCAAGTAATGAAAAAATGTTTAAAACATCTTATGCAAATCAAAAATATGTTAAGGGCAGGATCTCATCTAGATGTCAAAAACCACGTTGATATTTTTCTTAATTATTTTTTCCATAGAAGGAAGTTAATGAATACCTTAAGTTTTTTGACAGTTATTAACTGAGTCTTAAAGTGTAGGCAAATTTTTGTTTTGGTTAACAAAAGTGTAATGTGAAGTCTTAATATGCCGTCAAACATCACGTTGATAAAAAGATACCCAAACAGTCTCCATGTGTTGTTGTTGTTGTTGGTGTTCTTCCACCGTAAGTTATACCTTTTCATGAAAGAAATGAGGGTTTCCAGAAGGCAAATATTTTATTTAAAAACAAAAGAGATTTACATTACATTAAATTAAACGTTTTAGCAAAAATATAAAAGAAAACAAAAGATCCTGTCCGAAAATCCGGACGAAGATGCTGATGTCTTGAAAACTAAACAAGAATGAAGCTAATAAGATTTTGGCTTCCTTTTATATGCAAAAATTATGCACTGAACATACAGAGTTACATTTTTACAATACTTTGACGTTAACAAAATTAGGTTGTGTTCTGAAAGAGAGAGTGTTCTGAACATATGTGTTTTATATAAAGCAATGAACACACTACTTATAATACAAATTTGATAATGCGGCTGCTTCAGTCTCCCCCTCTGACGCTGAAATCGTCCCGATGGAGTATCAGACTTTAAGGAGCTGGTTTTTTGGGACGTACTCGGCGTCGTAGCATGTTAACCGGCCTCTCTTGGTTGTCGGATAAGCTTCGAAATGGTGTTAGTGCTGAGGCGTGGTATGTGCCCAGAGGAATATTCAAATCGTCTTCATGTGCAATAACGTAGCTCGTCGATCCAGTTTTCTTGCTGATTATATATGGACCATCTCTTTTTGGAATGAATTTTGTACTAATACCCTTGGCAGAATTTCTGAGTACGTGAGTTGTGACAAGTACCTTGCAGCCGATGTCAAACTCTGCCTGATTTCTTCTTTGGCTATTACTGTGCTTCTTGTTGTGGTCCTGTTGTCTCTCTCCCGTTTCTCGAACATTTTTAAATACCTCAATTAATGTTTTCAAGTAAGGTGTTATCTCTGCTATAAATTTCTCGGACTGTATAATCGCTCTAACATCGTGTTGTATGTCGTCAATAGTGCGCATTTCTATACCAAAAGTAAGGTAAGCTGCTGTGTAACCGGTGCTTTGACAGTAAGGAGAATTCATTGCAAAACGTATTGCTGGTAATTTTTCAGCCCAAGATTGATGATAATTTCCAACTAATATTGCGAGCTGAGTCTTGAGGTCTCTATTCTTCTTCTCGACTGGATTAGCTTCTGGATGATAAACTGGTGTAATCGTTTGTTGAATTTTTAGGCAAAACGTGACTTTTTGCATAACAGCGGAAACAAACTGAACTCCATTGTCGCTTATTATCCTTTGTGGAACGCCGTATCGTAAAAAAACTCCGTTTATTAATATCTTAGCACAGCCTTCGGCTGATGCTTCGGTTAAAGCAAAGAACTCGACCCAACGGCTAGCTAAATCTTCTACAATAAAGATCCATTGATAGTTGTCAGAAGCTGATGTCAATGGTCCAAATAGATCAATAGCGATTGTTTTAAAGCGTTGGTTGCTGGACACTGTTTGATATAAGCCCATTGGTTTAAGATTTGTTGATTTGTATCGCTGACAATCAACACAATTTTTGACGTGTTTTTCTATGTCTCTTCTAATTCCTGGCCAAAAATATCTTGCAGTTATTTTATGGATAGTTCTATCTATACCGTAGTGTCCCGCTGTATCTATATTATGCTAGTTTTTGAGTATAGCAGCACGTTTGGCACTTGGTATTACTAATTGAGCATTTTTGGTATCATCGTTGTTGTAGCAACACAGTACTCCTTCATTTAATTCATAGCCTCTTTTTAACCAATATGGAAGGTCGTCTGAGTTTTCTTCAAGGCAATCGATGATAGTTTTTAGGGTCGGATCATTAATTTGGCCCTCTCGTATTTCTTTGGCTCCTTTTCTTGGAATTTCTACGTCAAATGAACATATATGACAGCTTTCTGGCGACTGATAAGAATCTTTGCACGGTGGCCTGGATAGTGTGTCAGCAATAACGTTAGTCTTTCCTGATCTATATTCGATATTCATATTGTAAGGTTGAAGTAAAAGATCCCATCTAGCAAGCCGCCCAGTTAGAGATTTAATTGTCATGAGCCATTTTAGTGGTTGATGATCCGTAACAAGTTTCACTTCAGACCCATCAATGTAGCCTCTAAATTTATGGACTGCCCAAACAATGGCTTCTCTTTCAATCGTAGAATAGTTGCGTTCAGCACTCCATAGGAGTCTGCTTGCATATTTTATTGGATGTTCGTCAGGGCCCTCCCCTGGAGTAGAACTGCTCCAAGAGCGTATCCACTGGCGTCAGTTTTTAAAATAAACGGTAAGCCATCTTCAGCTTGTTTTACTATTGGTGTCGTTGTTAAAAGATTTGTAAGTTTGTCAAAAGCAGTTTGTTGTCCGTCGCTCCAATTCCAAGGAACGTTTTTTCTTGTGAGCTGCGATAATGGTTTTGATGTATCTGCAATCTTAGGTATGAATCGGCGATATCAGGAGCAAGCTTGAAGAAAAGATAGAACTTCTTTTACGTTTTAAGGTTCTCTTCGACTTTGAAGAGCAATAACTTTTCCTGGGTCAACTTTTATTCCCTCAGTTGTTAGGATGTGACCCAAGTACTTTACTTCACTGCAAGCAAAATGACACTTGTTTTTATTGGCTTTCAGATTAAATTCCCGCAACCGCTTAAAAATTCCTTCTAAATCATATAGATGCTCTTCAAATGTTGTTGAACATGAAATTATATCATCTAAGTAGGCCAGAAGAACAGTATCACCTAAGTTTGTTTTGAACCTATCAATAAGCCGTTGAAATGTTGCAGGTGCATTTCTAAGACCAAATGGCATCCTGGTAAATTTGTACATTCCAAACGGTGTGACGAAAGCAGTCTTATCTTGATGTGGTGGATGTACACCAATTTGCCAATAACCGGCTTGAAGATCCAATGTAGACATAAATTTCGTAGCCTTTGCTTCATGCAATAAGTCGTCTACCCTAGGCAGTGGATATCGATCAGGTTTTGTTATAGCATTCAGTTGCCTATAGTCAATACAAATTCTTATACCTCCAGTTTTTTTTTTTATCATGACAACAGGTGCTGCCCATGGTGATTCACACTCTACTATGACCCCCATTTCTAACATCTCTTGGATCTCACCTTTTAATTCTTCTTTCTTTTGAGGTGACAACCTATAAGGAGGCAGTGATACTGGAGAGTAATCTCCAGTTTCAGTGTGATGAACCGCAAATGGAGTTTGTTCTTTATTTTCTTCGAAAACATCTGAATTAGTCAATAGTTTGTTATCTAAATTAATCTTTTGTTGTTCTGACAACTCAAGTCCATCTGATTCTTTTAGAAAATGAAAAGTTATTGTATAAAGTGGAATAAAATTTTTATTTATGAAATCTTCATATAAGACGAGACATCTGTTGTGGAGTGCGTTGTCCAGCTGGCAAGGCGGTTTCAAAAATTTGTTGGACGGAACGCGATGAATAGCCGTTAGATTTCTTTGCAGTGTGTGCTATTCTATGCTTTGGCGTTGGTCCATAGTTAAATTCAGGTCGTATCTCTGGTGTACTGCGTATTGGACTAATGGCTGCAGTATTTTCCATTGTATTAATTAAACTTGTCATTTCTCTGAGAGCTTCTGAAAAAGGAGATGGCTTAATCGATGATGTGGCAATGTGTTCGCCTGCGATGTCCATCGATAATGCCTCAATTGAGCTTGGTTTTTTTAAATCAATTTTTTATTCCAGCTTGTTCCATGAGATCAGCACCGATGAGAGTATGATTATGTTCAGCATTCTCCAATGCAATAAGGCGTATTTTCCTTATGCGGTTTCCAATGGTTACGTCACAAATTGCTGACAAGACTGTTTGGATTGTTGTTGATCCGTCAGCTAACGTTACTTCAGCCTGTACACTTTGGAAGACGCAACCTTTCTTGGTCAAGATTTTTTTTTAAGTTCGCACTTGCAATGCTTGTTTTTGCTCCGGAATCAAAAAGAGCTTCTCCTTTGAGACCAAATATTTGGACATGCACGGTTGGTAATGCTCGTCCAATGATGGTTGTGGCTACATTGTTGAAAGCTGTGGGCTTTCTTTATTGTGCGTACTACACTGCGGACAATTAGCTCTATATACTCCTGGTGCACCGCAACCGTACCATGAATGTCGGTCGTCGAGATATAGAAGTTTGTGGAGCTTCTTGTTGATGAGATTGCTGTTGGGCTTGTTGTTTTTGTCGTTTTCGGCATATATCTATGGTGTGTCCACGAAGTCTACAAAATCCGCATCGAAGTTGTGAGGCCGTAGATGGTTCTGCTGTAGCTGAGGATGCTGTCGCTATTTGTGATCCTGCTACTGATGATGTTGATATCACTGAAGATGATCCTGCTGATGCTGAGGATACAGTTTTTGTGGCTGTTAAGGTTGTCTCGGACTTATCGGCTACCGCAGACGAAAATTTGGTTTCAGAGAAAATCATTTCTGCTTCTCTGCTGGCAGATATCAATTTGTCAAAGCTGTTGATGTCTTCGCGTCGAACGCGCTCTCTTATCTTTATAACTAAGAGGCCGTTCATCATGCTTAATTGCACCGTTGCGCTGAGAGGCTCTTTTAGCTGGGAAAATAGTATCCGTTTTTTGCATATGAAGCTATCTGTTGGCTCTTTTGGTTGCTGCTTCTGCTCGAAAATATTCAGATAAATCTTCCAATCCGGAATGGGTGGAGAAAAGGTGGTCCGTAAAAGTTCGAGTGCTTCCTTAAACGTACGAAAATTTTCTTTCACACCAATCCACCAAGAAGCTGCATATTCTTCGAGCAACAGTGGCAACGCTTACAGTGGCTATGAATTCGTTGACCACAACGCGATCTCGCCGTCCTCTAAAGCGAGCCGTGCATCGTGTAAATGAGCCAGTTTTAACGTTTCCAGCGATAACTGACAGGATTTGCTGGAACTGCTCCGTTGAGAAGTTGCCATATTGTCTTCGGTGTCGTAGAACTCCGCATATGTTGATATTGGTTGACAATCTTTCGATGTTGGTTGTCGAACTCTCGATGTTGGTTGTAGAACTCTAGATGTTGGTTGTCGAAATCTCGATGTTGGTTGTGGAACTCTGGATGTTGGTTGGACAACCTACGAAAACTTGTTGTGTTGTCAGACAAGTTGCTGCTTGTAGAATTCTTGCTGGGAAAAGGGCTCTGATGTAAATCTTTTTTTGCTGCTACTGGCCACTGAGTTGGGCGCCAATGAAGTGTTGTTGTTGTTGTTGTTGTTGTTGTTGTTGTTGTTGTTGTTGTTGTTGTTGTTGTTGTTGTTGTTGTTGTTGTTGTTCCACCGTAAGTTATACCTTTTCATGAAAGAAATGATGGTTTCCAGTAGGCAAGTTAATTTTATTTAAAAACAAAAGAGATTAACATTACATTAAATTAAACGTTTTAGCAAAAATATAAAAGAAAACAAAAGATCCTGTCCGAAAATCCGGACGAAGATGCTGATGTCTTGAAAACTAAACAAGAATGAAGCTAATAAGATTTTGGCTTCTTTTTATTTGCAAAAATTATGCACTGAACATACAGAGTTGCATTTTTACAATACTTTGACGTTAACAAAATTAAGTTGTGTTCTAAAAGAGAGAGTGTTCTGAACATATGTGTTTTCTGTAAAGCAATGATCACACTACTTATAATACAAATTTGATAATGCAGCTGCTTCAAAATTATATTTATTGGAGCGTATACCTATAATATCAACACATAGTTCAAAATTACGCAAATAGCGGACATGTGCTTTTTTAGTACCGTTTTTAAAAGTGGCCTATATTATCTGAATGTAGGCATAGGACCCAATACATTTTATTTGTTTAAGATAAAAGAAATCAAGTCAATATATTAGGTAGTTCTCCATATCGTAGAGACCAGTGGATTATATCCATATTCCGTGAACGTATACTCGTCCGCGAACTCGTCATGGAATCGTCTTCAACTCGTCATGAATTTTCATTCACGGAAGCGGCGATTCGTCCCCAGCTTAGAAAACATAGTTTTTCAGAAAGCACGTTTTAAGATTTGGTTAACGATTTTTTCGAGTTATTGCCTAAGATAGCTATTCTTACCAAAGTATGGTAAGGAATACAGGCGTGTATTTCAAAAAAATTGATGTGATTCTTTTGAAGATTCTTGTGAAATATTCATTGATGAATACTTTGGGAATATATACTACATGTCATAAGCTATCGCAAAATGGAAAAAAGCAATTGAGTTTCTTGGTAGAGTTTCATGAGAAACTCCCTTTATATAAATATCTTTTTTTTTTTATTGAGGAACAGCAGAACAAATCCACTTTGAACATAAGTGACTTTTTTCGATTCGTCATTTTCAACCATCACAGGATCCACTGACCAAAAATCACGGATTAAATATTACTCAATCTCCTTAAAGTAATACAAAAACTAAGAAACTACATTTATATTTTGGCACCTCCTGGAAAATTTAAGATACAAATGAGCTAATCCGGTTTTGTTCTGCTGCTTCCCAATTTCTATGTTATTTTATATATATGAAACATGAATTTTTTCATTGCTGTGAATTGTTTTGTTTTAATTATTTAGTTTTACTTTATGATGATATTTCTTATTATTAAGATTCAATTTACGTTCATATTGCTTATGCAAACACTAGTAAACAAAAGTAATTTGTTGTCCCGACGACTTACAAGAAATTCCGGACTTGTACCGACAACAGCCTTAGGAGATATGGCAATCCTAGTTGTGGTGCTCGACTCTCATCCGCGCGAATATGCGAATAAATATCAATAAAATACACTCAGCAGCAATCTGCTATTATATAAAATTAAATTGCAAATTTTTGTCAAACTCCAAAAGTACTCAGGTTTTACATACTCAGGTGTGGTAGGTGTGGTAGGTGTGGTAGTCGACTAATCGACCATTTGGCCACTTGTCACGTTTGCGTGCACACGGATCACAGGATAAATCACGTTTAATATAAATCACGTTTACGTCAAATACAAGTTGGAATTGGTGTGAAATAACTTTTAGCCACAATTGTTAAAATTTCTGCCGAATTAATAAAAAAAAAAACAAAAAAATCAGAGAATTGCTTCGCGGTAAGACTCAAGAGAACAGGTAAATGACCGAATCTCACAAAACCAAAAATAATACATGTTGACAAAATTCAAAACTAACATAATGTACACTAAATACAAAACAGTCACAACTCAAAATTTTTACATTTCTAGGTGAAGCGAAAAAACATTTTATTTTTGAAGGAACTCCATACAAAACAATCAGAAAAAATTTATTTTAACTTAAGAGAAAGAATATGAGTACAAAATGTGTACAAAATGTATTTGATGTGTTACAGTCAAAGTGATTATACACTACGAATAGTTTTACATTAAAAAGTTAAAATTTGTAAATTTTGAATTATGACTGTTTTGTATTTAGTGTGCAATATGCGCTAGGCTGCAAGTTGATATAATTATCGGGTTCACCTAGAAAAATTTCAAGGATTTTTCAAGGGCCTTAAACTCTGTAAATTGTCAAAAAAATACATATTTTTTATATTTTATTTGTCATTATAAGTAAACGCCTCTGTGAAATAAGGCCCCAGGAAATAAGACCCCAAACAAAAACGAAATGGGGCTTTATTTCATTATGAAATAACACTCAACGAAATAAAATCCCAAACTTAAGGAATGCCCAGCCAGCCTTTCTAAATTTCTTCTTGGCCTTGGCCCAATAGCGCTCTATGGGACGAAGCTGTATGTAGTTTGATGGCTTCTATTCTTAACAAACAAAAAAGAACTACAAATTTAGTTTATTTTCAAAGTTATATGAAAAGAGCGAGCCCTAAAGGATCCATCGTAGTCCTGACAATGCCTTAATATACATACAAATTAATGCATTTTGTTATCAATTCAATATCAGCGCTAAGAAAATTAGGCCAGTACCATCTCTCTACACCCTGATGAAGTTTTGGTGGCAAATTTCAAACTTATTTCTTTGTTTTGTCATCTTATCAGATGTAATTTGACTTAATTTTCTTCTTGCAAAATTCTTTATCCTAAAATTGTAGTTATTTATGAAACTATTTTTTGTTGAATTCAGCCATGCCTCAATATATTTTTTGACAGGAGTAAATTTTTTTTACTCAATTTCGTCCCGCTGCGTTGATTCGTCGTCTTACAAGTCTTATCGGAGAAGAGTCTAATATATACAACCAATTTGCGGTTTTATGTGAAAATGCGTTTTGTGGATTGTTTTTACTATTTTTTGACTTAAAAAAATGTTGACACAAACAATGCCTAAAATAAAATGTATTTGAAAGAATCACCTTAAACACTATTAAGATGGAGAGTGATTTAATTTTATCATTTAAAATAGAGTTTGCTATTTTTGTGATCAACCAAGAACTTGATCAACCATGTTCGGCTTAAACGGCACAAATGAAATAAAACACGAAAAAGTTAAAGTTTTTTTGATTTCCCAAAACTGTTTATTCGAAATTTCGACTATTGTTACCAAAAATAAACTAGACTTGTTGAGATTATTAAAACGTGTGCAATTTGTGAGACCATGGTATGACAGTGTGACCAAATATAAAGTCTTCAATATTGAATTGCCACTTTTTAAAACTAAAAGCCCTAATAACGTCAAACTGGCTCAACTTTTGTTTGAGTTCTGGCCCTTTTTGAACTAAGTCTATATCATCCCTGGTGGTCAGTCTCCAAAGCAGTTTTGGGTTTGTGTTTATGAACTGTGTTCGATGTGGTACGTAATTTTTGCGAACCCCTAAATAAATCTTGACAACTTGGCTTATGTGTGCGTGTCAGTCACTCGCCACTACAACATTTCTGTTCGTTACATTTCACGCACCTCACATCGCCTGCCACACCTCCATTCCCCAGTGTTGCCACTTTGTGAAGAATTCTTCAAAGCGTGAGGAATTAACAGTGGATGTGAGTAATTTTTAAGGAAAATTATTTTGAGGACAATTTTGAGGAATTTGACAATTTCAACCATTTCTTATATTTTACTCCTTAGCGCTCAGAGTGACACTTTTTGTTTGAAACTTTGAGCAGAAAAATAACGATAAGCCCGGAAAGTATTTAAAAAAAAATACATATTCCTACCATTTTTGAAGGTGGCTTACAGGATTCAATAGTTAAAAAATTTCAAAAATTTGATTTTTCATTGACAATTAAAAAAATTTTAATTTTTTTTTGGTGATTTTCAACAGTTTCAAACATTTTTCCTTAGTGTCGGAAACACAATTAAAGGTGGTGAAAGTGTTTTAATTTTCCAAATCTGGCAAATATTTCAACAACAATTTTGCTTTTTTCTCTCACAATGGCGGCCCAAAAAGGAAGACTACGTTCGGCTCATGCGACGAGCTGTTGCCGTCTTCTTGCTAATCACCTATCGATTATCATCGGCAAACGCTGTTCTTTTTAAAAGCTCCAGTTTCGGTTTATATCTATATAGCCATATTATATTTATTACATCCATCGCCATATTGGAGTACTTTATCTTCACTTATTGAAGATTACTATATCAAACGCAGATCTTACATTTATTAGGGTTGCGGCCTAAACATGCCGGCCCCCTTGAAGTATTACTGTAAAATATTTCAATATACTACATATACCTTAATCTAGTAAAAAGGCGTTGATTAATTCAAAGTGTCTCTTTCAAAATTCATTATAATATTTATTGAACGATTTATAAATTTAAAAGTATGTGTAAGTTCTTCCTTACAAAAATATATATAAAAACTCATTGGGAAACTGTGCCCGACAGCAACCAACCAAATATCGAATTCTGCGTGACTACTCCCCCCAAATAATTTCGAGGATAATTTTCGAGTACACGTCTACCCCTAACAAAATGCCAACTGGAGCCGAAACGTGAAAGTCGGGATCAGCAAGCATCAGATTCGAAAAATGTGCTCTGATAGACGTGTCCAAATTTTGTATTGGGGTGAGTAGCGTAAAATGACGCAGCACCTTCGCTTGAGCTGTCACCGATTGGTTCGACTCGTAGTTAGCTCGGAGGGTTAGAGAGCAAACCTCATGCGAGTCAACCATCCGCGATGACAACCCAAGTTGGCGAACGAGGCGATCCGACACGATTGACATTTCTCCACACGGGTCTATCAGAGCACGAACCCGATGAATGTGACAATTATCGATGTCAAAGGAGCAAACTGTCCTAATCTGTTTAGTCACCATGAAAAACATAAAAAAACTTTAAGTTTACTTTTTGAGCCGTTATTGTAATTCGGAACAATTAATTTTATTATGTTTCCGACTGTAAAAAAAATTCTTTTCCATTGTAAAATTTAGTTTAAGAAAAATAAATCACTCAAAAAACTGAAATTTTTTTTTTAAGTGTCAATTAACAACTGGAAATCAAATTTTCGAGATTTTTTTACTATTGCATTATTTTATTTAGCAGTGTCCTTTTAGCAGTTACGTGTTAAATAAAAAAGGATTGGAAGAAATATGCAGTACTGCAGCCTATATACCTATAACTAAATTTTAAAAACTAATGCGATTCTTAAGTTTTTATTGAATCAATATATCGTTACAAAATTTTTTTTTGAGGAATTTTATTTAAATTTGAGGAATTTTTGAGGAATTTGTGTTTTAAAAAGTGGTGACTCTGCCCTTCCCTAAGAAAACCGCTTTTACGCAGACTGAGCCCTACAGTATATTTTAGGCCATTAACATCAGCATCGCCGAATGAGAGTTGTTTTTTATTGCGTTTGCATGCATTTGCTGGTGTTTACGCACAACCGACGCTTTTACAAAGTCTTAAATTTACTCCCGTTAATACCTTTGCTAAGGAAGCTAACGCTTCAAAAAATAACACACGGCTTTTGAAATAACACTCTTAAATGAGAAAGTTTAAGCCTTCACATATTATTTTTTCGCGAGAATACCTCATTTACAAACCACTAAACTTTGTAATTTTAATTTTTGGGTAGTCTTCTCATTAAAGCCGCCATATTGCGTCAGCCATTTTGAATTGAAAAGGGTGTCGCATAGATTTTAAAAGTAGACACTCCAACAAAAATGGTACGCCTCTACATAACATTTTTACTCAAAAAAAGAAGTGGACGGGGGAGGGTTCGGTTGACATAGAATAACTGAAATATATATAAACTAGTGATAACGGCCCGAAAATCGGGTGTACTTCCCTACTTTGCACAGTGTTGCGTTTCATACAAGTTAGAGAAAGAAAATTATTTTGTTGATTTTTGGAGTTTACTCCTTTAGAATCGATTTCATATATTGCCCGCGGTATGAAAATTTGATGGCGAGTGAAATCGAGCATTATCTAAAAAATCAAGCGTTACGCAGTCAGCGTCGCAAAGCAAAATACTAACAACGAAGAAATACCAACAAAATACACACAGCAGCAATCTGCTATTGGATAAAATTGAATTGCAAATTTTTGTAAAACTCAAAAAGTACTGGGCCGATTTTTATGAAATAAGTTTTAAAATATCATATTTGTGCTACAGCACAGTATTTGGGTATTTTTGTTTTTAAATTTCAATACTAAATTTATTTAATTAAAATATAAAAATTTGTATGAAATCATCCCCAATGCCACGCATTGCTTGATCGTTTTCTTTTAACCAGCTTGTGCTTGCGAGAGTTTCAATAAACTACAAGTTGCTCTCTATCTTCTCTTTTTATGTTCAGCTAGCCACATCACAACAAAAAAATGATGTGGGCTTGTGCGTATCCGTTGCTCATACGTGTAGGTTGTATTAAAGTTCGCTTTTATTATAATTGATAATAGCTAATATAAAATCTTGATTAATTATAAGTTCAGCAAGTTTTATTTCATCGAAAATAGTTAAAAAGTTTGTCGAGTTATTTAATATTAAATTTTAAGCATTAATCCGTTAAAAACAGCAGAAAATTGTTGTTTTTCATGCTGTTTTGCCTGAACTGAGCAAGTAAGAACAATAAAACATAGTTATTTTGGTGATTTTGAAGTGAAGTAGAAATACTTAAAATATAATAATTCGAAGAATTTTCAACCGATTTCAATTAAATAATACTTTAGGGTCTTACAATTAGCTGGATTTTTTTATTGCTACGACAGAACGGGACATTAAATAAAAAATATGTCCACAAATTGACCTTAAAGCGAAAAAATATGAAAAATGTAAGCAAATTTTCACTTGTTTCATCATACAGATGAAGGATTGACCAAAATGCAATTTTTTAAAGAAGACGTTAATTTAGAATTAGGTTCTGGTTGAACACTGGGAACGACTAGATATGGTACAACCATTGATGCGATGTTTTCACGATTACATTAAACCTAATATTACAGTATTTAATAATGATGTTACTATTAGGCAGACCTGGGCGTATTGCATTGAATGAGGTAATTCATTGATGATTTTTCCGTAATTAAATCAAATGCAAATTTCTTCAATTACCATTAAATATTACAGATTTAGTGCACTAATTTTTACACTACACTAATTTGCTACCAAAGTAATGAATTAATATTTAGCTATCATTTAAATGTATGATAAATAATGCACTAATATTGCGCTATCACTAAACCGTATTGCGAATAATGCACTATTATTGCAATATCACTAAAAAGCAAAAGATTTTTTGATGAATGAAATCCAACTAAACTTTAACAAAAATAATCCAATGTAACAAGCAAAATTTAAATATTTTTCAAATTTAAGAAGAAACTTCTAATCTCAATTATTTCCCCTGATTATAACTAAGCTTTTAAGGTTTTCGTGTGAAAGACTTCGCCTGCGAGGCGTATTTACCATGCCAGCAAAAAAAAAACAAGCGCTCGACTGGAGCAGAAGAAGTCAGAGGTGTATTGTGTTTTAAAAAAGCTTCACGAATTAGGGGAAATCTCTGAAAGCATCCGAATGATGTATCGTTGTATGCCAAATACAGATTCAATTCTTGCCTGGTATCATTCTGTTCTATGTCTTATGTTGAATCTACAAATTAAATAGGAGCAAAAAGAAATTAAATTAATAAGAAAACATATTAGTTTTCTCTTTTCTATGCGTTTTTGACAAATGCTGGTCGGCAAAATAACTGTCACTCCTACCTTGCAATAATAGGCCTGTTTCATTTGTATTCGATTATTTGACATTTCAGTTAATTAATTTTTTACAGCGTTCCATTTTTAAAAAACTATTAATATTTGCAGATCTGAAAACCTTTTTTGAGGAGCTTACCAAGATTTATTCGTCCACTTAATAGAGAATCTCGTCCGCCTAATAGAGGTTATTTTTATATTTTAACGCATATATAAATTTGTACGTATCTGAGAAAATAACTTTCATCAAAATTTGTTGGGTAGTTTGTTAGTGATAATGCAATAATAGTGCATTATTCACAATGCGTTTTAATGATAGTGCAATATTAGTGCATTATTTATCATACACATTAGTGATAGTTAAATATTAATGCACTACTTTGATAAGAAATAAGTGTAATGTAAAAAATTAGTGCACTTAATCTGTTATATTTAATGGTAATGTAAAAATTTGTACACTAAAATAAATTTTCATCAATTTAATGGTAATGTAATCTTGCGTTCTCCGCTCAGTGAAAGATACTTGCTGAACGCTCTTCAACTTGATTAACATTATTTTTTTAATTTTTGCAAAAACTTGCTCAAGGTGATCATTGAATCCAGCTTTAATGAAATTCATCAATTTACCTCATAATGAATTTATGTAATATATGTAATAAATATATATTTTAAAATTAAAAAGTATACAATTCTTTTA
Source organism: Coremacera marginata (assembly GCA_914767935.1). NCBI lineage: Eukaryota > Metazoa > Arthropoda > Insecta > Diptera > Sciomyzidae > Coremacera > Coremacera marginata. The sequence goes on from OU612046.1 coordinate 61,925,298, forward strand.
GTAATATAAGATATGCCTTTGCCTTTATTCACCCCTTTTATCTTTAATATGCATCTCAAATTTGATGGTGTAATCTAGAGGAGTAAACTCCAGTCGCTCGTCGAAGCTGACACGCACACTTTTTTTTTTTTTTTTACTCCTCCTTCTGTGATTTGCTTAGAGTGAAATCTGAAAAATTTTCGACAGATTTTTTCTTGGAAATTTGATGGTTACTTTGTTGCTAGCACGTATTACAACAAGAAAATTTAATACTTTAATAACAAATACTAAAAATGTTTTTTGGCCCGCCCGTGGGGATCGGACCCGTGTCCTCTTAAACGAGAGTCCAATACACTATCCACCAGGCCGCAAAGACTTGTTAGAAGTTATTGTTAATTCAATGTTAATTATAACAGAAGCTATGCTGCAGTAGATCGTCACCATCTACCAATAGATGGAGGATTGTGTATTTGCTATGCTACAACTAACAAAAATTTGCTTTTATTTTATTTAAGAAAATTAGCAACGCACTTGTGGCGTTGACAAGTGCGTTTTTAAGTGTCAAAAAAATAGATGATATCAATAAATATGGAATTAACTAACGCATGCATAACATCGGCAAGGTATCTAAAATGTTTGTTAAAATTTGTTTCGTGTGCGTTCTTTAATATATATTTTTGAAGCAAAGCTTTTTACTCCTCGTTCTGTAGTTTGCTTGGAGTGAAATCTAAAAAAATTTTCGACAGATTTTTTTCTAGGTAGTACGCTGTTGAAGGAAAAAAATTTGTTCAGCGCAGCCAAGTTCACAACCATGTGTGGAGAGTTAAAATGGAGAGTCGCTGGCATTATATGTTCGCATATGTAATTGGCGTGTAAGTTTGACATTCAACAATAAAGAAATAAGCAGTAAATAAATATGTTTTCTGTATATATGTAATTTATTTTATGTTATTTTAAATTATTGAATTCAAAAGTTAATTTATTAAAAAGAAAAAAAATTATTAAGCTATCAAATCTATGTAACTGCGAAAAAGCTTCACTTCTCTCGTGTGTCCAACGACGCACCTGTGTTTTTTTTTAAATACGCCTTTCAAGTTCTATTTTAATGCATGTACTTGAAAAACTCTTTGTATTTCCATTTTTTTTTTTTTTTAACTTATGGATGTTTTTAGTGAGAAGCAACACTTACACTCCGTCACGGACAACCTAGATCAACCCTAGGCCATTGTGACTACAGTTCATTTGGTTCTTTCTTTCTATTTATATTCATTACTTTTTAATTATCTTCAACTTGTTAGATTTTAGAGAACTCAATTTTTGGGTTTTTCATAAAACTGTATAATTGAAGTTTCCGAAAATTTATGTCTTATCCAAAATTATACAAAAGGATATTAATAAAATTATTTATTGTAATAAAAAAATTAAATAAAAAAACCAAAACAATCAAAATTAAATGCGTTTGTCTCTGTTTGTTGCCAAATAATGCCGAAATCATGTTGATTTCCGCATTATACGCACGCGCCACTTGTGCCCACTGCTATAGTGCCGCAGGTTGCTGTAAGCGCTGGGGTAAAAGCTAAAGAAATAATATAAAAAAATATTATAATTGTATTAAGAGCTATTAAATTTTGACAACTAACTATTGGGTCTAACGCAATTGGCATCAATTAGGCGACATACATTGAGGAAATTTACACAAGTATTGCCTCCAGCTACCCTTGCACACACAGGACCAGCTGGGGCACATGATGTGCTGGCGGTGCAAGCACTAACGGTGGGTGAAGTTTGACCTTGAATCATATATTGCATTGGATTTGAACCTCGGAATCGAAATTTATTGAAGAGAAAGGAACTCGTAACTGGCCTCAATATGGCTAAGACTAAATAAAGAAAAAACGATAAATTTTTATAGTTTTTTATACAAATGAAACACGTAATCCTGAGGAAACTGTTTATGTATTCGATAATTTTGACTTACCAACAACAATTGAAACAATGAAAAATGCCTTCATCATTAAGTTTGATAATTAATGTATAATGATTAGGGTTGTTAATGATCAGAGTATTAAGACTGTAAGTTTGCTTATGAATTTTTAACTCCATTTTTTCAGCTTTTATACAATTTGTCTCTCATCAGGCATTGTTTGCTTGATCTTCACAGCAGCTAACTTCAATGCTGTGGATAATAGACAACCTTATAGTTTCCAAAACTAAAACAGAAGACTGCTGTTCAAACAAAAAAAAAATGAAGTACTTAGAATGAATTTAATGTGAAGGTTGTTTTACTCAATGTTAGCTGACCTTTTTCATAGAATTCAGAAAAGAGCATAGTTTCTTTTGAGATTGTAGTTATTTTCATTTTGTTTATTCTTTTTTTTATATATATATATATACGAAAGACTGCTTGGTTTTTGGACTTCTACTTGGACAAAAACAGGGACTCAAAATAACAATTATTTTCATTAAGGAAGGCAAAATGTTGTAAATTTTTTTGGTTGTCCATAACCTTAAAAGCAGCCAAAATGTTTTTATGGTTGCTCATAACTAATATCGCAAACAAGATGTTACCCACAACTATTACAGCAACCTATATTTTATATTGGTTGCCATAGA